>JAPKLW010005797.1:4770-19493 GCA_026898455.1 Plectranthus barbatus | reverse complement strand
AAAACAAAATAAATGCATCCTCCAATCAAGATAAGACACGTGTCACAGCTCAACTCATTTCAACAAACTCAAACCCGACTCTGTAAGTTGAAACACGTTTCTGCTGCTTCTCTTCAAACTCAAAAAACGATCCTGAAGCTTCAATATTCAGCCTCAGCTCCAACTCTCATGCACGGCCACAATTGTTGCCATGCATTCAAACTCCACATGTTGGCTGCTCGAGCAATTGTAATCGTGCCATCATCTCCTCAATTGATTTTTGGATTGTCAATTGTTGATGATAAGATTTGTCTTTATATTCTTGTAACATCTCACGAAAGTTTTGATTGTCAATGCTGCGCTCGCGTGCCAATTTATCGACTTGGGCACTCAAACTCCCAAATCTTTGTTTCCAATCTCCATCGCCGTCCATCATGATATATACCCAAGAAGTAGTTTTTTATTGTTTTTTTATTTTTATAATTTAACGGTTAAAGAAGGACAAATAAATTGATAGGTTATCAAAATAAGTTACTCGATTTGCACCTGCTCCAGGATGGTATTGAGTATTAATGAGAGCACCAATGAAACGACACAAATCGATCTTATCGACTTGCTTTAAGACGACTCGATCTCAAACCACCACCCACGTGAAATATTGTGGAGCTTCTATTTTGTGTAAAGGAGCAAGTGGACGTGGAAAGAGATCAAGGCCATGACTGCAAGGATGTGGGCTGTGAGACCGTGCACTCCAAGACATGAATAAAAGGAAGCTTGAAGAGTGGAGAATGTTGAGCGACCAAGATTATCAAAATTATTCTGCAAGTAGTTCAAGTGTTTGGTCTCTCACCCTCACAAATTATTCAGCACAAGGTCAACACAATTAAGGTGGAATCTATCTTTGGAGAGTGAATCCTACGATAGAGGAGCTTTTAGTTTTGTTTTGTGTTGTATAGTTAGTGAGTATTTTGTTGAATTTCTTCAAGGGAGTGAACCAATATTATTTAGTATTTTCATTTTACTGTGTAAACTCGTTTTCATAGTGAAACTATTTTAGCCGTGAGACACTCTGGGGTTTAGGAATAAATCCCTAAAAATATTTAAATCCCCTGCGTACTTCATTGTATTGTGGCTCATAATTGATTCCTAAACTCCAAAAGTAGGACTCCACGGCTCTGTCTCTTGCAAAAGGTAGTTTATTTGCAAACTCTAAATTCTCCCACCACTTGCACAAATTAAACAGTATTTTGTTGGTGATGTGCCAAGAAATATCAAAACAGAAAACAAAACATTGTGTTACAGATTATTCTTTAACTTGTAATATGGTTTGCCTCTCCTTGATACTTCTTCAGCAATATATTGATGTCCAATTTGGCAAAACTTACTAAATCTTTGTTATGAGACTCGCATTCTTGATACGTAGATATAAATCTTTTGACTCCCAACTTAGTCCTAGTCTTGCTAATGGGAAATTCCAAAGCTTCTTCCACTCGCCTCAAAAGAGAAGTACTGATGTTTCGGTGGACTAAAGACTCGAGATGAGAAGAAGAAAATTGTAGTGCTTTATCAAGAATTTCCTCCCCGTCTATTCTGCAATACGATGCTTTATACAAGCTCAACATCCCTTCAACATCGTCAATCAATGAATCCTTAAAGTTTTTTTCGTCATTTGTGAATTTCTTGAACACATCTGCAGAAAAAAAGAAAAAAAACCATAAAGGTACGTGCGTAGTTATGATTTAATACAGAAAAAAAGTAGAAAATTATTTGGATATTCTTACCACATGAGACGCGGTAACCTTGATTTCTAAGAAGACAAAAACGAAGAGCAACAACACAAAGATCATCATTGTCACTGTTAATCTGTGTTAGATAAGTGTCATGAATCATTTGCAAGGATTCATGGACTTCTCGTTCAAAGTGATAGGCAACCCCTAGACATTGGATTTCATCAATGAGTTCGATCTTGAGCATGGAGTTGTCTGGAGTTTCAGCAAGCAAGTTCTTAACCTTCTCTTTTTGTTTGTCGAGTTGTTCCTTCTCAATAACACTAATTTCCTGTAATTAAAATATAAAAAAGTTCATCCACGGGTCATATATAAAATCGAACTACATAAATTGAATACAATAATTTTAAAAATATACCGTAACCGTAGAAGTGTATGAAAGAAAATGATCTTTCCAAACACTTGGATGATAAGTTCTGTATTTATGAATATCTTGAAAGGTTGTATTGTTAGTTGAAAATGGAGTTGCTGATGCATATATCTGAGCCACCTTATGGCAATTTGAACTATGATATTGTTGGGGTGGGCTCCCAACTATGTATTTCTATGAGAAGCCCAATTGCTGGAAGCTGCTGCTGGAAGCTGTGCTGTAAACTGTGCTATTCAAGTTTGCTGTAAATTGTGCTGGAAGCTATGCTGTTGCAAGTTTGCTGGAAACTGTGCTGGAAGCTTTGCTGTAGCAAGTTTGCAAGTTCGTTGGGAAGTTGTGCTGGAAGTTGGATGCTGTTGACTTTTCAGCAGCTACTTTATTGGGAGAAGAGAAAGTTGCAGCTTCTTCAGGAAGCTTCTTCTCACCAACTTAGGTAGATTATTCTCTGCAATTTTTTATAGAACAACATAGAGTGAAAAAAGAGAGGAGAAAAAGGAAGAATTTTTCTTTTGTGGTCCTAGTGCCTTCGTAAAATTGTAAAGGACTAGAATCGAGATTAGAGTTGGGTAGAACTCTTGTGCTCCTCCTTTTGTGATAGTGGATTTCTTGGTGGACCTTGTGGTCTCGTGGTTTTTATCTCTTCATTTTGAAGAGAGTTTTCCACGTTAAATTGGTGTGTTCTTATTTCTTTTTCCCTGTTTTTCTTAATTTTTTTGGGCTAGATTTTATGCTCATGTCAGATTCTAGTGAATCGGGAAGGTGTGTGTTTTTGCTATTGCTTACTTGTCTATTTAGCTTTTCTGTTTGCAGACCACTTTCCCATCAAAGTGGTATCAGAGCGAGGTTCGTGGCTCTAATTTACTAGAATTATGGAGGTGAACACTAGCAAGATGATTTTGTTGAATGCTATGAACTTTCATAGCTGGAAGGGGAAAATGAAAGATCTCTTATTCGTGAAGAGTATGCATCTACCGGTGTTTGCTTCGGCCAAGCTAGATTCTAAAACTAAATAGGTATGGGATTTTGAGCATCAAAAAGTTTGTGGATTTATTCGAATGTGGGTTGATGACAATGTGAGGAATCTTGTCGCCGATGAAGTCGATGCAAAGAAGTTGTGGGACACACTTGAAAAACTGTATGCCTCAAAGACAGGGAACAATAAGTTGTATCATTTGAAACAGTTGATAAATCTAAAATATGTTGAAGGTACAACTATCTCCAATCATGTAAATGAGTGTCAGGGTGTATTAAATCAACTTACAAATCTTGGTGTCAAATTTGAGGATGAAATACTTAGTTTATGGTTGCTAAATACTTTACCTGATTCATGGGAGACTTTCAGGGTCTCACATACTAACTCTGCTCCTAATGGTACCATGTCATTTGAATATGCCAAAAATGGTATTCTAAATGAAGAGGTCAGGAAAAGAACTCAGGGCTAATCATCACAAACTGAGGTTTTGTTTACAGAGAAGAGGGGGAGACAACAAGTGAGGGGTCAGCCCAACAGGGGAAAAAGTAGGAGCAAGTCCAAGTCCAAGTACAATGATGTTGAGTTTCATTTCTGTCATAAAAAAGGTCACATAAAGAGAAATTGCTGGAAGTTAAAGAACAAAAATGGAGAGAGTAGTAGCAAGTCTGAAGAGAGCAATGTTGATCGAGTTGTAACTACTACAAGTGCTGATCTAGTCATCATTTATGATGATTGTGATGTGAATCTGATCTCTTCTACAATCAGCAAGATCGGTGACTCTGGAGCTACTGTCCATGTCACGGCTAGAAGGGAGTTTTTCAGCACTTACATTGCAGGTGACTTTGGTCACTTGAGAATGGGCAACAATGGTCTTAACAAGGTTATTGGCATTGGTGACATTTGTTTAAAAATAAGCAATGGTTCTACGGTGCTACTTAAAGATACTAAGCATGCTCCTGATGTTCGACTGAGTTTTATTTCCATAGGGAAACTTGATGATGATGGTTATGGAAACCATTTTATTGGTGGAATATAGAAAATCAGCAAAGGTTCTCTTATTTTGGCCAAAGGCACAAAGTTGAAGGAAAACTTGTATTTGCTGCAAGCTCCGGTTTCAGATGGCTCGGTCAATCTTGTGGAGAAGCAATGTTCTCCAGAGTTGTGGCATAAAAGGCTATGTCACATTAGTGCCAAGGGGCTTGATGTGCTGGTGAGGAAAAATGTTCTCAAGAGAACTAAGAGTTCCAATTTCGGGAGGTGTTCACACTGTCTTGGGAAGCAGAATCGAGTATCCTTCAAGACTAACCCTCCTCACTGATAAGCTCGTATTTTGCCTCACTTATCATGTTGTTTTCTTATTGGTTTCTTGCATTTACTTGAGTTTTTAGTTAATAATCGAGCATGAAGTGTTTGTAGGGGATATTATGCTTGTCATGGTAATATTTTGCAGGTTTTAGGCCAAATCCAATGGAAACCCATACCGAAAGCAGCAGATGTTCAAAAAAACAGTCACGAATTCTTCCAAAGATAGAATCTGAGCTAATGGAGCACATGTATGGAAATATCTTTGAGTTAGCTTTCCAACGCAACTGGAATTGGGGCAATCGGAGTTTGGGAGCGAAAGTTATGGCTAAAACCGTGAGACTGCGCAGAGGGATGTTTCTGTGTCGAGAGACACAATTTGTGTCGACCGAAACAGAGGTCAAAACTCCGGAAACTTGTGTTCTGCAATCCTGTCGACCGACAGGATCTGTGTCAAGCGACAGGCGCGCCGAAAAGGCAATTTTTTGCCCAATTTGGAGATTTTTCCTTCCCAAATCATTACCTTTTGAAGATATAATTTCTCCCCCTATAAATATGACTTATTAGGCTCCAAAATACACCTTTAGTTTCAGATTTTTAACTCTCTTTTCAGCTTTAAACTCTTTAATTTCTAATACTCTTTATTTTATTGTTGCAATTGGATTCAAGTACTTCAAGATTCCTATTGTTTTAATGATTCAAGTGAGTTTCTTTACATCTTTTGCAATGTTTATTTCAATTATGTTAGCTAATAAGGAAAAATTACCAAAATGACCGTAACCCTGGACATGTGGACAAACCCTAAAAAAACTTTAAAATTTGGCCAAAACTAACCATTTCGAACGTGTCAGATTCGAACCCTCCAAGAATTATGAATATTTTATTGGTTCGAATTTGACACATTCGAACCACATTCATTTATAATATTATATTGATATTATTTATGTTAAAATATTAATCTTTAGTTTTTTTACCTTTTTACCTTTTTTTTTCTTCTTCGTGCGCGAATCAAATGTTTCATAATAATTGTTCCACTAAAATCAAACTAAAATACATGAAATTGAAGATTACAAATAAAAATACATAGAGAATGTTCTACTCGTCACCACCATAGTCTTCGTCAGCATCACCACCAAAGTGTTCATCAGCATTGTATTCTTTATCTCGCTTATCATCGGCATTGTAAATACGATGAATTGGCAGCCTATCTGATGGAGGATGAGAATAAGGACATTTTCTTGCAATATGACCAGGATTTCCGCATCTAGTGCATTTTCTTCCACCCCCACTCGTCTGATTTTGATAATCCATGTTCATTCGGTAGCGCTGCATTTTACGTCGGCCCTTTGCATGTGCAAGATGGATTGGATTCGGCTTGAGACACCATCTCAGATTCACAGTGTGTGAGTTTCCAAGAATCGGATAAAAGCTCCCACTAAACTGTGCACACCATGCTTGAATGGTATAGTAGTGATGCACCAAATTAAGTGGATTATCCCCCCTTAATTGAGAAATGGCAATTGCGTGAGAGCAAGGGAACCGCATTGCCTGCCACTCCCCGCAAGAACAAGACTGCCGTGGATAGTGGACAGAAAAAGATTGTCTTCGCTCACCTTCTTCTGTGGTATAGGTGTTGACCACTTTGTAAATCTGGTTAGCAGGATTGTACAATCTTACCACATGCTCGTTAGCCTTCAATCGACTCTTCATGAACCGATCATGTTGGTAAGGGGAAGTGCAGTATTGCTAGTGCTGAGCTCATTCCGGGCACGCTCGAAGATCTTTGATGACTTCTCTAGAGTGGCTTCTACGATGGCTCGAATAGGCAAGAAGCGGCAACCTTTGAGAGCATTGTTGTAACTCTCAGCGATATTAGTTGTCGTGTTTCCCCAACAATGCCCTCCGTCCTCGTAGAACGTCCATTTGTCAGCTGGATGACGCTGCAATCAATCATATGCAGCAAGGTTCATATCCCACAAATCAGACCAAGCTCTATTATACTCTTTCCCATCAAATGCTTGTCCGATCCTCGTGCAAACTTGCTTGAGCCCACTCGTCTTGAACTTATCCAATAAATTGGAGCGAAGATGGCAAAGACAATATCGATGACATCCAGATCTAGGAAAATGCTCAAAATATGACTGAAATGCAGCAAGGAAACCGGCATGCCGGTCTGATATGATGCACGTTGGTCTTTATTTTATAACATTGAGGCGCAGGTGCTTAAGAAACCATCTACAACTGTGGGTGGACTCTTCATCGATCAGGGGGTAAGCTAGTGGAATTATGTGATTGTTGGTTGTCTTGGTCACAGCTAGCAACAACTTACCTTTATACAACCCACGCAGGTGCGTTCCGTCCACCATCACCACTGGATGTGTGTGCTGATACGCGGCGATGCAGGCACCGAATGCCCAAAACATATACCGGAACGTCCTCTGCGCCATGTGCTTCTCATTCTTGAGGAACTTCCATACCACAACCGTATCCAGATTGTGTTAGCATAGGATCGCCATGAACCCCGGTAGCTCACGGATGTTGGTTTCCTAAGCGCCGTAGAAAGCCTCCAACGCTTTTCGATGGCCATGCCATGCTTTATTGTAGCCAACGTCTACGTTCCACTTTTCACGGACATTGATAATGACGTTGGCCACCTTGTACTCCAGATCGAATTGAAGGTGGGGAAGAATGAGTTTGGCTATGAGATTCGCCGTAATATTGACAGTCAAATTGTTTCCGGAGCAGTTGTGGTCCTCGATCCACATGTTCAATTTCCACCCCCTAAAGGTTTGTCATAAACTGCCCTAGCTTTCCACTGGCACAGAGGACCATTTGCATCCTTCTCTTTGCATTTCACCTCTCACGTGGTTTGGGAGCTCCTCTTGGTGGTGTATTGAACACCCTTCGATTGAGACCATGCAGTTACTGCATAAATCAATTGGTCCTTAGTTTTGAAATACGTACCAGCCTTTATTTGTTGAACATCATTGTTCCAAAATACTGGCATGTCGTCAAAATAATCGGTCCTGTAAGGATTCGGATTGCCAATATCATCGTAGACATGTTTCTCCCCTGGGAAAAAGTAATGACTCCCTTGTCAGAATTAATATTTGTCTCCGGCACATATGTTTCCTTGTCGTCTTAAAAATCGTCGCTGTTGTTCGGACACCATGTATCGTCATCTTCATCATCACCATCATGTGCTTGTTGTACAGGGTTGCTACTGCCTCCATAATCCACGGCCACGGGTTTACGCCCAATAGAAATTTTCGGCTTTTAAACCTTGTATTCATGAAGGATTTGGATGTTCCCCTCATGAAGTTCCAAGAATATTGAGTCATTTCCTTGGAGAACGAACACTTTAAGATTCAAGGTCCACTCCCAGTGATTCCAACCCGTAATTTCAAAGATTTTTTGAATGAGTTGAAAGTAATCTAGGTGGTGGGGAACATCACCCCACACATAATCTGGCTTGGTTGGATCAGTGCTCTCCCAAAAATATTTCAAAGTAAATGAATCCATAATTGATGACAATACACATCTACCAGTATTGACGGAGAGCCAAACTCTATATATGATTAAAAACACATTTTTCTCTTTAGTGAATTTAATCTGACTAGTCAATTTTCGAACACTTACACATTTTTTCTCTACTCAATTTAATATGTCTAGTCAATTTAATCTGACACAAAAATGAAAATTGTAGCTGGAAAGACTGTAAAGAAAAATATATGACACTTACACATTATTCTCTTTAGTCAATTTAATTTGACTGGTCAATTTAATTTCTCTCTTGTCAATTTAATCTGACAAAAATCTTAAAATTGTAGCTTCAAAAATAAATACAGGGTTAAGATATAATAAATTATTGTAATCTTCTTCGTAAAAAAAACTTATGTTAATAGGTTTCTTTGCAAAAATTAAAAAAACTTTTCTTAACTTTTGCAATTATAACATATTTTGCAAATAATTGCAAGTAAAACATAAAACTTTAAATTTTTGCAATTATAACATAAATCTTTAAATTTTTAGAAACTAGATACTAAAAACTTACTTTTTGGAGAATTTAGTACCAAATACAATAATATACTAATAATGTGTTATATTTAAATTTTAAAAGTTTAATAATTCAAGGTAGGTGAGTAAATAATAAAAACTTATTATGACCCCACCTGCCCCCACTTCCCACTTTCACTTTTTCGCCATTTCACCCACCCCTCCCCTCTCCCTATCTCTCTCTCTCTTTCGCTTTCTCTTTCTTTTTCGTCTGCCATTGACTAAGGTGCGAGAATACGAATTTTTGCTGCGAGAACACGAATCTGAGATTTTACCACACCACAACCCCACTGTTAAAAAATATAAACCGTATAAACATGTCCGGCGACTCCGACTCGGGCCGAAACAATCAGGTACCTGCCCATTTTTTCGCAATTTTTTTATTACTGTGTAAATTATCGAAATTTTTTGTTATTTGCTGCTTTTTTTGTTTTTGTGTTTGTTTTGATTGGAATTAGCACTGTGTACATTATCGAATTTATTATTATTACTATGTTTTTTATTTGGTAAGAAAGTAGGGGATTTAGGGTGTAAAATCGGTCGAATTTTTTTATTTAAATAGGTTTATTATTTTTGTTCATATGCCTTAATTTTAAATGACAAGGTGCTAAAATAGGTTGGTTTATAATTAATATGCGTTAAACCAAAAAAAAAGGTTTAATTTTTTGTAAATATGCGCTAATTTTAAGTTATTTTTAGTTTTCCTTAAAAAAAAGTAATATTTAGTTAAAAATCGAGTATTCGTTATTCAATTTGGTTTTAAAAAAAAATGAATTATTCTTATTTTTGTGAAAATTCGAATATTCGGATCAGATTTCCATTTTCGAGTATTCAATTTTTTTTAAATTAAATAAATGTTTAATATTTTTGGCACAAATTCGAACACTCGAATTTTTGATTTGAAAAATTCAAGTGTTCGAATGTTTTTTAAAATAAAATAATTTAATATTTTATTCCTTTGAAAAATTCGAGTGTTCGAATTTTTTTAATAAATTAATTAATTAATTTTATTTATTTAATTAATTTATTAATCTTATTATTAGATTTGTGATAGGTATGGAGATGGATGAGACCGGGCCTGCGAGGGAAATCCCAACCCCTTACTGTGTACACTCGTGATATTGTGGAGGACATTCAAGTCCGATTGAGTGTGTTTGGCCCTGAAACATTTGACGTATTTTGCGAGGGGCCGTTCAAGTTTTTTCTGGAGTTGAAATGGTCCAAAAGAACATTTACTGCCTTGTGGGCTTTAATTACCTGAGAGATTGAGGTAGAGGGAGCTCAGGATGAGCTATGGTTTCGTGTTGGAAACATAAACATTCGATTTGGCCCTCAAGAGTTTGCCCTGGTGACTGGGCTACGATTTGGAGATTCGGGTTTTAACCCGAATAAGGAGTACCCTGTTTCAAAGAGTTCTTGTCTTCATTACTATAAGAAGTTGCCCACCGTGGACCAATTGCACAAGGATTTCAAGGACCCGAGACTAGATCTTAGCCCCTCAGCTGATGACTATGTGAAAATTGTTGAGATCCTCTTTGTATACCGGATGCTTGCATGCTTTGATGGGAGAGGAGTTGTACACACTTAGCTCTTAAATCTCGTAGATAATAAAGAGCAATGGAAATTATTTCCTTGGGGTGCGTGGTCCAACAGCATCCTACTACATCAGATGTCCATTGTGGTCAGAAATCCGGTGAAGGATGGTGCCTCAGTGCATGTATATGGTCCTGTTTGGACATTGGAGGTATTACATATGTTTATTTAATCCAATAACATTAATTTATTAATTTTAATATATAATGTTAATTATTTTTTATTAATTTTGCAGGCATGGTGTTATGAGGCTATCCCGGAATCGGCTAAATTGATTGCGGAACCGGTTGAACAAGAGAAAGGTAGCCCTCGCTGTCTGAGGTGGAGACCGATCTTCCGACAGGGTGCTAACTTCACACAGTATTTCAATCAAGAGGTACAAATTGAATAATCATTTTATAAAGATTAACATAAAAGTAAATTAATTTAGTATCCTTATTTTTTTCAGCTAGCATGCAACATCACATTAGAGCCAACAAATGTCGAAGCCCGATCGGACTATTAGATCTGTTTGACTCAAATTGCTGATCCGCAACTACGTAGATACATCCCGTATCGGGGATCAACGAGGAGCCTCAAGTCCTCTTCATCGAGGTCGTCCACCTCACGAAAATCTACCTCTCAGAGATCCACCTCCGAGATAGATCCCTCCCAGCCGAGCTCCTCCCAGCCGAGCCCTACCCAATCTCAGCCCTCTGAGGCGGGCACCTCCCAGCCGAGCCCCTCCCAGCCACAGCCCTCGACGAAGCGATCCCGAGATGCATTATGGTCCGAGCCATTATTAGAGGTATTTTTTAATATTTACATTATGATCCTTATAAATTACTATATAATTGTTTTAATATATATGTTAGACTGGACACACATCTTCGTCGCAGCAAGCAATACGCCTTGATGATGACACTCTTGGGCGAATTGTTGGAGGGCTGCAGGAAGCCCTTTGGCCACGGGCGAAGGATTGGCTGAAGGAGTTGTTCGAGAAGTACTCTTGTCGGGGTGCTCAAAACACCGTTGCGTCTAGTAGCATTCGAAGGCGGTCTCCGCTTCAAATATGGGACATGCTTGTTAATGAGTTCGTTATTTTCATGAAATAGCCCGGTGCATTTGTAATGTTGCCTGAATCCGATTTGCGGTTGACTAAGGACTTGTGGTTCCAGCCTTTGCTCGACAATACCCAAGACCTCAGGGAAGACGTAAGTTTAGTTTTAAATTGTTTAGTTTTGATATATTAATTAATTAATTTGCTTTTTAAATTAATTATTTTTATTTGTTAACAGGTAATAGAGTTATTTATAGGTGTGAACCGAACATGGTTGAAGTCGGGAATTCTGAATAATGATGGTGTAGATGCGGATAATACCATCCTTCTAAGCCTCGTTTCTTTGTAAGTTACTCATGCATTTCGTTATTCTTTTTAGTTTTGGAATTTTTGATTTCACAAAATATTTATTAAACTATATATGTAGGCATTATTGTGTCGAGATTGGGATAATAACTACCCTGGCGAGTATACTGATGGTACTTGCCAATTGCCATTAGAGGATGACTATAATTGGTGGGTCCCCAATCAAGAGTTAGTAAAAACAGTCCAGGGATTAGATGGAATGGGGGGCAACAAACAGTGGCACAAAGCAAAACAAGTACGTTCCAAAATTTATAAAATGTCTTTATTTACTTTTTTTGATGTAATTTTCTTTATTGTAGGTTATTATGATTTGTAACACAAGGTCATCTCATTGGGTCATTGTGAGGATTGAGCTTTTAAGGTGGGGAATTGATTTATTCGACTCAATTAGCCACAAATTCAAAAATCCGGATGACCAAGTTATTTATTTGAAAAGGGATAGGGAGCTGCAGTCACTTACGAGAATGATATCTCGTCTTCTTGATGCATCCGGCTATTGGGGCCAGGTGAGTCGGAGGAGGATTACTACTTTCCCAAATTTATTGAAACATCCGGAAGAGATATACCTTCAATCCGACTCTCATAGTTGCAGAGTGTATGCATGTGCCTATGTAAATCGAATTCTATATAAGAGAGGAATTCCTCTGGATCCTAAACCTAATTTTGGAGCAGAATATAGGTTAATTATAGGTGCCCAAATTTATGGCCGTTGTAAACGGCCTACATTGTAAATTTGTAATCTATGTTGTGAATTTGAATTGTTAGTTATCGATATTTTGAATTGAATATATTATTATAATGAATTGTTAGTTATCAATATATCATATTATTAAGTTGAATTTATGTAAATGGGTTCGAATTCGATTATAATATATATTCATATAATAATATTATGTAAATGGGTTCGAATATGTCGAATTCGAAACCAGATAAAATATATCAAAATGGGTTCGACACTGTCGAATTCGAACTCCCATAAAATTTATGTTTAAATTCAATAAAAAAATAGAAAATATTAATTAATGTTTAAATATTTCGTATCTTTGCAAATTCGATGAATTTTGAATGTATAATTTATTTATTTTAAAAAAATTAAAAAAATAGAAAATACTAATTAATATTTAAATATTTTGAATCTTTGCAAATTCGATTGTTCAAAAATTTAAACGAGCATTCGAATTTTGAATGTATAATTTATTTATTTTAAAAAATTAAAAATAAAAATATTAATTAATATTTAAATTGTAATACCCCGCGTATTACCCGATCTTGTATCTCGAAATTGAAATTAATAAAGTAAATTGTTCCCAAATTTTGCGTATTTATATCATGATTTGATGTAGGAATTTAAAATATTACTTTGGAGTTGGATTTATATTGAATGAGATGGAAAGATTTATTATGGAATTATATTGTGGAAATAAAGTGAGATGGAATTATATTGAGGTAATAAAGTGGATAATACATGAGTTATGAATTATGAAAGGAAATTGGGAGATTATAATCGGAGAAATTAAATTGATTTGAGCTTTGTTATTTATTAAATCTTTGAGAAACTATCAAGATTTATTGAGAATTTGGAGAAAATGATGTGATTTTATGTATTAAGTGGAGTTGGAAATTAATAATTCTAGATATATATATTTATATTATAATTACAAGGAATTTTGAGGATTTATATTATGTGTTAATACATATATATTATGGTGAGTTGGAGGAATTATGACAAATATATTGAGTTATAACATATCATTTTTTTCCACATTTTATTTTATAAGCTAGAGAGAGAAATTGAGCAAACCCCTTCCCCACACCCAAAATCCCGTCAGCCACTTTCTGGCCTAGAATCCGGCCAATTCCAGCCGCCATCGGACCAACTGCCACCATCATTGTAAAGTACGTTCTCCAAGCTTCGTTTTGAGTACTTGTGGGCTCCGAGAGGACTAGAAACGAGAGAGTTATCGAAGAGAGAAGTTGAGGTAAAATACAAGATTTAATTTTGTGGGTTTTTGTTTGAATCTCGTTAATCCGACCTTGAATCGGTGTTTTGATGTTAGATTCGTGTTCCCCATCATGTAGAGACCCTTCGGACATCGAGAAACTCAATTTTGTTGCCGGAAATTGCCCCGCCGCCGTGAGAAGGAGGAGCTCCGGTGAGCCATTTTCCTTCTCAATTTCCTTCGTAATTTCGATGTTTTCAGGATATAATCGTGATCCTTGAGGTCTGGGGAGTCCAAATATATGTTTGCATGTGTAATCAGGGTTGTGGGATGTGTTTTATAGCGAGTTGCAGGTTCTGTCTTCGACGAACTCGCGAAGACGATGACCTGTGTCGATCGACACAGGAGGGGTGTTGATCGACACAGAGGCTAAGGTGAAGGAGGTGATCGACAGCTCGTGTCGATCGACAGAGGTTCGTATCGATCGACACAGGGGCTGGTCAACAAGGGTATCATGACACACTTGTGTCGATCAACAGAGACTCGTGTCGATCGACATAGCTGGTCGAGGAGAGTGTGTCGATCGACAAAGGTATGTGTCAATCGACACAAAGGTGATCTGCAGGGATGTGTCGACCGGGAAGAGCCTGTGTCGACTGAGGGGTGTGTCGACCGACACAGATCCCTGTCGGTCGATACAGAGGCTTGAGAGGGAGATTCAGTTTATGATTCTTTTCCAATCATAATTCTTTCTGAGTCTCGATTAATGATGATTAAGATATTAGTGTCATAGATCATTCGTACTGACTTGGGTATCCCTAATTTAATTGTAGGAGATTGAAAGTAAGGACAGTCGAGCTCATACTAGCAGGAAGCATCTGTATTTAAAGCCGAAAAAAAAAACAAGGTGGGAAACTATTTCAGTATAAAACCAAAATGTGCTTTCTTTTCCAAAAGTGTGTACAAAATATTTTATTTTAAACTGAGATTGCTATGCATGTTTTGTGCTATTGTATCTGTCCTCTGTCGATTTCTATGGGCAGAGAGTATAACTAATGAGTTTAGATCCAGGTTCCCATAACTATGCTAGAACTCATTTAGTGAACAGGGTTGGAAGCCCCTTTGATATTGAATTGGGTGAATTGTCCCCATGTGTTGTTGATCTGAGGCGGAGTGTCCTCCAGTGTTTTGGATCCGATGAATTATATTTAAACGATCGGGTCTCAAAATGGATTTCTGAGACTAGTGCACTTTGATGACAGTAGGTTGAGTGTGTTTGCATTCCTGGCTGATCATCGCAACTTGGAAGTCGGCCAAC
>JAPKLW010005796.1:0-19494 GCA_026898455.1 Plectranthus barbatus | reverse complement strand
TGAATTTTATGCTAGGGCTGTTATGAGCGATGATCAGAAATCATTCAAGACATGTGTATATGGGAATATCGTAGAAGTAAATGCTGATTTACTTTCTCGTACTTTTGGACTTCGAAACTTTGGAGCCAAAATCTCTCAATATAAAGTGAATGATATAGCCGAAATAGAGAGACGATGGAAGCTTTGGAGGAAGTCAGGAGAAAAAGGGAAATCAAGTACATTCAAGGCCTATACATCAATCAACACCTTGACAGATGAATACAAACTCCTTGCAGAGATTGTAATCAAGATGCTCCAATGTGATGCTGGATCGTACTCGGAGCTCTCTGCTAAGAAATATGCCGTGATGATGGCATTGAATGACAATGTTAAGGGTAATTGGGCCGAATTTATCTTTGAACGCTGGGCAGAACATGTCAAGAAGAATACTCACATGGAAGTAGATGGAACATTCTCCTCGAATGTAAACTTTGGGCTAAAGATTAGTAAACTTTTGGAGATTCTGTTCACTAACACAGGTGTAGATCGAGGAGTTGCACTTCTTTCTACCGACTACATTCCTGTAACAAGACACAAGCCTAAGCCGATCAATATCAGAAATCCTCGGAAGTTAAGAGGGAAGTCTAACGTAGACAAGAATAAACCTACATCTCCAGAGGAACCTGATGAAGCTAGTTTAGCAGTAGCCAGACTCCAACACTCCATTCCCATAACAGAAGAAGAATTAGCAGTGTTGAAGAAGAATGCCGAAACAGATCAGTGTTTCAGAAATCTCGAAGAGATTGAGAAGTTAGGAAACCTCCCGGTTGATCAAATCAACGACATCGTGACTTCGAAGGAAGCAGAACAGCCTCCTACTACTATTGGAACATTGGTTGTACCAATTCAATCTCTAAAGAGAGTTGCTAAAAATCCTCCTGCAACTAAGGCAAAGAAGAAGACCAGAAGAAGGTTGGAACTTCTAACTGACAAGGAAGCAATGGAAAAAGCAGAGGCAGAAGACAAGTCTGCTAGGACTGCTGAAAGAGAGATTACAGCAGACAATACCTCTGATCCAGACTACATCCCTGAGTCTCTCAGCATTGCAGCAGAGCACGGTCAGGAAACAAGAACAGCTAAGAGGAGGCGCATAGCTACTCTAAAGGAAATCGAGAAGAAAGATTACCAGAAGTTCATTAGTAACCTGACATTCGAAGGCAGAGACAGGAACTTCGAAAGAGTCAAATCCACTGCTGACGAATTTATGGCCCAGAAGAAAGCTGCTAAGGAAGTTAGCAAAGGAGTCAGTGCTAGCAGAGAAGTCGAGGCCAGCATAGTTAATGAAACATCTGCAAAGCACATGAATCAACCATTGGAAGAAAGGCATGATGCTGGAGAAAATCAAATTCCAGCAGAGAATGAAGAAGTAGCAGATACATCAGCAGATGCCATCATAAGGGATGCTACAGAAGATTCGACTGCTGATCCACTTCATCTAGCAGAAAAAGCTGCGAAGAAAGGAAAAGAAAAGGCTGATTCAGCAGAAGAATCAATTCTCAATCAATCACCTGATCAGCAGATTAACATTGAAGAAGAAGAATTATCAGATACAGAATTCACAAAGAGACTGGCATCTGGAGCATTCAATGAAACTCACTACCCCCGGGAAAAGTTTCGCAGAAGAAATGATGCAGAATCTAGTGAGATTCGAAATGTTGAAGATCAAGTTGGATCATTCATCAATCCTGGTTCAGCGAAAGACAAACCAGACGAAAGTATGTTAGCAGGACTGCCGGTGCAAACACCTCTCGCAGAACATACGAAGGAAACACTCGTTGGTAATCAATCTGCTAACACATTAGAAGAGCAATTAGGTGCTGAAATGCCTCAATTAGAAGAAAATGATTCCCACCTCACTGAACCTGAATCATCTTGCATCTCTGAATCTGATTCCGATGGAGAAGCTAAAGAAATTTACAATGCAAAGTTCCTAAGGAAAGAAACCACAGAATCAGAGGCTATTCTTCGAGTACCCCTCAATGGACTACCAGGACGTCGCTATGGACTCTGAAGAATTAGTCAATGGTGTGCAAAGGTTCATCCCGAGGATGTACCTAATTCTGATTTAGGACCTATGGCTGAAGAAATAGAGCAGTTTGTTGATTCTGAAACAGAAATGGCCATAGCAGATCTATTCTACAGTGAGTTGGATGAGTCAATACCTGAAGGACGCCTATTGGCAGAAGAGTTCCGTCGGTGGAAGAAGTTTGATTATATTATGTATCAACTCTGCTTCGAAGAGAGGATGATATGCATTGCAGCTAAAGGATTAAACTTCTGGAGATGTGAGGAACGTTGGTGCTTTGATTGGATTGATCAAGTTCCAGGGATGAAACAATTCTTGGATAAGCAAGTGATGTGCAGACTTCAAGCCATCCGAGAACACCGTTCCCTCTCGAAAACTGCTGGATTACCCAAGTCCACCTTCGTACCTGATGGCTACTCTGATGCTAGAGTCGAATTGTCCAAACGATAGGCTAAAGCTGCTGTTGCCTACGAGAAACGTCAGTTGGAGTATGCATCGCAACAAGAGGAATGTCGGAAGGCTCGAATAGAGGCACTGGCCACTGAGCATGCTGCTCTAAAATTTGACTCTCGTGATGTGTTGTTGGTTAAGTTCCTGGACATTGATATTTAGGAAATAATTGAGGAAGCTCAGAAAGCTGAAGCGCAATCTATCCAGGAGACCGCACAAGTTATGGATGCAGCCCGTCGGATATTGCATGAGGAACTATGCTATCAGGAGTATGTTGCTGCAAATAACAGTCACGTACAGCAACCATACATTCCAACAAGTCAAGAACTTATCACGACTACTTCCTTCAATGCCACTCCTATCTCTTCTGTACAGATGCTCTTTCCAATGAATGCTGATATGGCCGCTGCCTTTGATTCATACTTACAAGTAACCATTGATGAAAGAATATCAGGGGCAATAGCTAATCTAAGAAGAGAAGTTGATGAGATACGGGGAGATGTATCTCATGTCCAATCAGAGATCGCTGAAAACAAGCTAGCTATTTCTGAGAATAGGACAAGTCTTGAAGTTGTTCAAAAGGATTTAGCATACACCAAGACTACCCTCGAAGACACGGTTGTGGCCTATTGCACAAACTTTTTGGTTGCAATCAAAGAGGGGGAAGAAATAAGAAAGGCTGACCAGGAAAGAAGAAAGAAAAATGAGGCGGAGTTAGCCATAAGGACAGAGGAAATAAGGAGAAAAGAAGAAGAAGCAAAGGAAGAGTTGAGACAAAAAGAACTTGAAGCTAGACTAGAGCTACAAAGAAAGGAACATGAAGCTAAGTTAGAATTGCAGAAAAAGGAACATGAACTTCAATTGCAAAAGATTGCTATGGAACAAGAGAAGTTGGCCAAAGAACTGGAGCGTGAGGCTGCTGAAAGAGAATTAGGAGCAGCTCTTCTGGAGAACTTCATGAAATTCACCATGGAGAAGCTTGCTGACATTCAGAAGAACAAATCAGCTGACAGTGAAAAAGATAAACCAGCGCCCGGCTCATGAACGTCAAGGTCAATTCTTTTACTTTCTGAATCCAATTTGTACTTAAACTTGCAATATCATAAATGAAATTGGATCAGATTTTGACAAAATCTTTTTGTCCACTTCTGAATTTTACTGGTGTGCTCTAGTTGATTTACACTTCTGGTGTATTCAACAAATTTGCATGTGGACATGACGATTATATTTTGATTGATGAATATGAATGCTTGCTGATTTAATGAGTGCTAGAATCTCTAGCATATTGCTTTGTTGCAAACATTTACTCATATTTAATCGAGAAATATTCCCCAGCACTTGTTGAGGGGGAATTCGACTTCAATCATTTCTGTTGCTTGAACCTAGTTGGAAAAACTCTGTGTCAGATTGAAAGAATAGCATAGAATTGTAAAACACAGACATTCTTCCACTTATGGTCAGCAAATGATAGTAAGCTTTGATCGCACCAAAAAGGGGGAAATTGTTGGGAATTATCCCTAGAAATTCCCTTAGGACTTATTTGTAAAAGGTTTTGTTGGATCAAACCTTATTTAGTTGGTCGATCATTTGCTGAAATCTAGAGAGTCTAAAACAACTTGTAAAGTCCTGTATAAGTTGAACATCGAGTTGTAATAGACTAGTATGCTAAGAAGAATCCCTAGCAGACACAAAGCAAATGATATCAGCATTCAACGCACAATCTGCTAGAGAAACAAGCCAACAAAGGATCACTAGCAAATGGCTGAAAGCTCGTTAGACAGAATGCTAAGGTGTTAGCATTCGAACCTTTCAGCATTGAAGTAAAGAGTCTGAAACAAAAGAAGTCAAAGGATCAAAGGGAGTAAAAGGAATATACTCTCAGCAGACTCCAGCGAAACAAAAGAATCGAATCTGAAGCTGGACTGCGACTCTGACAAAAAGCTCACACAAAAGGATAAGACTTTCCCGAAGTGGTTAGGAAAGTACAAGTCAAAAACAAAAGTGAAGATCACAGACCAAATACTCTCGGATCTTGGAGCCGTTGTGACTAACGGATATGGAGATTCAAAGTTTGAATCTCCACCTATAAAAGACAGGTTCGAAAGTGGAGACAAGAGCTGCTTTCACAACTTACAATTGATCTACTCACTTTACTCATTCACGAACGCTCAAGCTAGAGATTCCTTTGACAAAGTGAACCTTGAAAGTAGTCAGTTGAGAGCTGTAAAAAGTTTATCTGAAAGCTCCCAACAACCAGAAGTGTCGCTCATTGAAGTACTGACACTTCATTGAAGATATTCTTGATTACACTCAAGGATATTTCAATCATTGAGATTCCTTTCTTTAGGAAAAGAATCTAACAGTCGAACGCCTGAAAAGGTTAAGACTAGAACGGGCGTCTAGCCATACTCAAGGAAAATCAGGAAGCATCTATTTCTTCCATATCAGGCAAGGCAGGAGTTTCGAAGGTGTGCCCTTGACCCCCAGCCAAACCTTACCGGAGAAGTGCAGACTCACGGAGGATAGCTGTCAAGTAGCCAGGCCAAAAGCTCACTGCCTACTTAACTGGAAAAGCGATTCCTTGTAATCTGTATACTTTTCTAGTGAAATTCTTAGCGTTTCGGCTAAGGAGTGGACGTAGATCTATTTGATCGAACCACTATAAACCTTGTGTGCATTTACTGTTTTATTAGTTTACTGTTCAAAGATCGATTTAAAACCTAGCAACGGAGTTGCTAGTGTATATCTGAACACAAACTTAAGTCATAACTTGAGCTAACTAATTCTTGGAAAATAATATTAAGTGCAAGAGACGTAAAACATATCCCGTTGCATTTCGTGTTAAGTTATCAACACGACGACTCTGATATTTAGGGACCAACAGCTGGCCCGCAGGCGGCGTCCGACGATGGATGTGTGTGGCCAGGCTGCGCGCAACGGTGGCGGGTGAGGCGGCAGGTGTCGCGAGCAACAGTAGGGTCGCACAGTCGCACGCGGCGGTGTGAGGCAGCGCAGCCATTGCTGCGCCTACTGCTGTTTTGTGCGCGATTCCGGCCGATTCGCGGGTCACTGGCGACGATGGCTGCTATTGTTGGCGTCGCAGGCGATGGCTGGGCTGGGTGGCCGGCTGCAGGCGGCGGCCGGAAAGGCGGCTGGCGGCGGCTGCAAGGAGGGTGGCAGCTAGGGTTTGGTTGCTCATGTTGGGCCAGAAACCCTAATCTGCAGCCCAACTGCTGTTTTTTCAGCCCCAATCAGATTTCAAGTCCAACGGAGGCCCAGTTTGAAGATCTGTATTGCAATTAAATCTTGTAATAGTTAGATTTAATTATTTTTCAGTTGTAATCGCGTCTGAGGGGCCACGAGAAATTTTATTTGTTTATTTAATTATTTCTCGTACTGATGTGATTTATTATGTGCGCACTAGTAAATAATAGGAAGCATGATTATTTGCTTTAATTATTTACTGTTATAAGCATGTTGCAATTTTATTTTTGGGCATGTCTTATGTGATTTATTTTATGTTTTAAATTATGTCTATAAATTCCGGGATCATATTAATTTATGATGGAATTTTAGATATGACGTAATTTATGGCAACATAAAATAATGTGTGCGCATGAAACCTTTAGAATTAAAAATACTAAGCTGGATTTTGGTTCTTTTCTAACCAAGATCATTAGACCTCCACAAATACAACCTCTCATTGGAAGTAAGGTGTTTCGAAGCGTAAACTTCTACTTAGTAGCTTGCGTTAGAAATAACTTACCAGTTCTAATGCGATGAGTTTTCTAAATAAAACATTTAGTTTGAGATGAGAAGTGGGAGCCTCTGAGCAAACGTCTACTTAGTAGCTTGCATTGAGACAACTTCCACAAGTCTCTAATATTAATCTAAATGAGATAACGAAGGATGTAAAGGGCATGAGGTATGGGTCGAGTACGTATGCCAAATCGCCTTTTAACATCCGGAGTTAGGATTGTGGTTTATTTTGGCTTAGATGTTGCCTGGAGTATAACTCATTTGTGATGTCCCTGCTCCGGATAGGTGAACATGGTCTTAAGATCTCCAATATTAATTTCTTTTGCTTAAGATACCTGGCATGTTAAGAAATTAAAGGACCTATTTTGGTCTGGTTGAGCGTTTGCCGTAAACGTCTACTTAGTAGCTTGCGGTAAATTAGCTTGGGCAATTGGAGGAGGCAAATTGCATTGTTTTATCTAAAGATTCTATGCATATTTGTTTCAATTGTTCGTAGTATGTGCTTACTTTAATTTGCTTATTTGTTTTCAGATATGTCTATTATTGCATCGCTCATCAATTCAATCGTACACAATTCCTTGACTGGTCCGAATTTTCCTGGATGGAAAAGTGACATTGTCAAGCTCTTGGATTCATTTGGACATTTGTTTGTTCTGCAAACTCTCTGTCCGAGTTCGCCGACTTATACATCTTCTGATGAGGAGCGTGCACAGTATCACATGTGGATGTGGTCGAATGGCATGGCCAGACAATATATATTGGCTGGTATGTCAGATGCACTGCGCCCTCGTTATAGTGATGTATGGCTTGCGCGTAACATTATGCGACGTCTTGACATAGCATATGGCAGACTCGATGGACATTCTAGATCCAGTCTTATCAAGTGTATTGTAAGACAGAAAATGGGTCAGAACTGTTCGGTACGTGAACATGTGGAATCACTCATCCAGCTCATAGATGAGTACACATTAATAGGTGGTCAAATTGACAATGATGTCAAAATTGACTTGATACTCAACACGTTACCGAAGTCATTTGATGACTTCAGAATTTCTATTGAGAAAAACAAGAGTGAGTATACTGTTCACAGTCTACTCAAGGATCTTGTATCAACAGAAGCTTCTTCAGTCTTTTCTGTGAGTCACTCTGATTTGCTTCCGAGTCGAAAGAGTGATGTCAAAGAAAAGAGGAATGAAGGAAGCAGTGGGAGCAGTCTTGCATTATCAGTTCATTCCAGATCTCTTGCTAAAAGTTCTTCTAAATCGCGTCATAATGACATGAAGAAGAAGAATGGTAAAAGAGAGAACAAAGGAAAGAAAGATAACAAGAAGGACAAATATGGTCACTGGAAAGTAAATTGTCCAAGTTTGGTAACTAAGGGACAAGGTGCGTCATCTATTGCATTGCTTGTTGAAACATGTTTAGTATCGGTTTTCTACTCCTTAATGGGTAGTGGTAACTGAGGTCACTAATCATGTTTGCTACACTTTGCAGGGAATCAAGCTTAAGGCTTGAAGATGGCAGGATTACCATCTCCAAGATTGATGCTGAAAGTTGCTACTTCAGCTGATGGAGATTTTTACTTTGAGTTTATGTTTAAAAACTCTGTTTTAATTCAAGTTTTTGAGGAGATGTTTTGAGAAATAATATTTTTCATTTATTGTTATGGATTATCAGTTATTCGATAGAGTTTTTCTATCATGATGAATAACAGTGTTTTCTATTATGGATGATTGTCTCTTCATTACTTGATAACATAAACTATCAGTGTTCTAAGGTATAATTTAAAGAACCTCTATAGAGATAGGTTACATCAGTCTATGTAGTTTTAAGTAATTCATGGAATTATGGATACAATCCAGGTATTCCTAAGAATGGTACTTATGACAACTACTTAGAGGTATAAGATGGTAATCAGGCCCTTTTAATAGGCGATTGTATCTCTATAGGTTATTTCGTGTTTGCTCTGGTTTGCTGGTTTGAGTCTACTTCCGCAGTTGCCTTAATAAGCATTGATACTGTAATCATTTAAGATTTGGATATGTTTGTCTAGTTCACTACAACTTAGTCTCTTACTTTAATCAAGAGCGTTCAAGACTAAGGTAGAGAATAAGTTAAACAAGACCGTAAAAAAATTGCGGTACATTCATAATGGTGTATCTTAAGTGATGTGCTTTTACAGTATCTGGCAGAGCAAAGGGATTGCATCCCAGTTAACTACACCTATTATCCCTCGATTGGGATAGTGTAGGTAAAACGAAATAAGATTCTTTAAAAGTTTATAAGTTATGTCAGTTTTGCCAAATTTTCGTTTTTGAGAAGAGCGCCAAAAGCAGTTGTATGTTTGCTTAATCTAGTGTCTTCTAAATCAGTTCCATATACCCTAGCAGACCTTGACTCTGTCAAAAGGGCAATGATGGGTAATTCGGCTGTCAAGCTGATATAGGAAACTGATTGTTTGGAAGAAAGGTTTAAGCTAGTACTGCTTTGTGGCTATTCCATGTAAACGAAAAAGATGGTTGCTTTGTGTATCCTAGATACAAGCAAGTTGTATGGGATGAAACCATGAATCCAAATGTGAGTTTGTTCTCTAACGTTTTAGAGAGGACAATTCAAATCCATCAGGAAATACCCCGTGGCATATTGAGTATACCTTGGAAGGTATGGTACCAATTGCACGGTCACCTGTGTAAGGTGGTAAACCACAAATTTATGCACCATTAACTGACAACGTAAAAGGAGCATCGTTGCAGTGGGAGGCTGCCTTAACAGGCTTAATGGTACTAGTTCGTGGAAACAGTCTCTGGACTTGTTTCCAGCTTAACGAACAATATCGTACTTTTACCTTAAAGCGCAACGAAGCTGTTAAGACAAAAGATGTAGTTTAATGACGTCAAGTCATGGATTCAGAAATGAATCAATAAATGTTATGGTTGTATATCAGGATCAGTGATTGCCAAATAACTTTCCAGCTATAGGCAACTGATTGATATACAAGAAAAATGATCGAATGGTAACCTAGTATATTCAAGTGTCTAGGTTAGTGAGCAAGGTATGTTTCACAACAAGACTTTCTCACTGGTTGCAATTATTAAATCCATTCGAATTCTTTTAACCATAACAGCACATATGAATCTAACTATCTGGAAAATAGATAACGTCATCCGTATTTTATAAACGGGTACCTTGATAAAAGGTGACGACATCTGTATGCAACAACCAGATAAGTTATGTGCAAAGCATCATGTCTGGAAGCCAAGGAAGTTCAAGTATGAACTTAAAGGAGCTTCAAGGTCATGTAACAGACATTTCGATATTGTCTATCGAGAATGATAGTTTCATGTACCAGTTATGTGTCAGCGAAAGCGTGGTTTTGCTTGCACATTATGCAGATAGTATTTTCACATTCGGAAACGGTGTGGAGATATTGTCAGGCATAAAGGATGGTTATCCGAACAGTTTCAGAAGTAGGACTTATGAGATCTTGGAGCATCTTTTGAATTAAAGTCTTGTGTGGTCACAAGAAAAGGATGTTCAGGTATCTCAAGTCGCTTAAATTGATTATATGGTAAGTCGTTCATAGCAAGAAAGATTGTTATCTTTCTATATTGTGAGTGAACGAAGTTAGATATCTGTACTGCTATAATCATGTTAAACAGATATGACTTCAACTCTGGATAGGCACATTGGTTAATGAATGAGCCTTGTGAGTTGAATGGCATCGGATATCCAGGAGGATCATAAGGAAAGGAAATCGATCTCTAACTATGTGTTGGCCTTGGAGGAGGAGTTATAGGAGTCTAACACAGAAGTGTGTTGCGGATTCCGGTAAGAAGGCTGAGTCTTTGACAGCTTTATTAACTTCGCAAGAAGCAGTATAACTCCGATGTTATCCTCTAGAGGTGTGTGTTCTGAGTTTGCCTCATAAGGTCACATGCAATTGTGATCATATTGGTGCAATGACAAACTCAAGGGAACCCAAGACTCACAAGGTGGTGAAACACATAGGATGTGTGGCATCACATCATACGAGAAATCGTGATAAGAGGTAACGTGAATGCAGTGGGAGTGATTGACAATATAGACACACTTAATACTTTGATAAAGCAATGGTATTATGCTTTAAGTATAAGTGGGAGATTGTTGGGATTATATACTGAAAGCATATATGATTAAGTGTTTTGTACACTGGTCTTCATACATGTTGCTGCAACAATGCTCGCTGTCTGATGAAACAAATATACAACGAACCATAATATCCTATTATCTCGCTTATAGGGATGACCATATGGTGTGTAGGAGATCACAGATGATCATATGAGTCATTTGACCTAGCGAGATATAAACAGTATCACAACTGTAACGCCCCCATTTAGCCTTCCCAACTACGAGGCACGTTACAGTCGTGGATTATCGATTTTCAAACATTTAAAGTAAACAGCGAAAGAATTAACAATTTAAAAACCACCTTCATATACATTAAAAAGGGAAACTAACACGTAAAGCAGTTGAACTTGGTTTTCTTCAAAAGTTTTAAACATGGGAAGGAAAAGTATTTCAGAGAGCGGTGCAACGGTGTGTGCAGCGTGATGGTGATGTGCATGTGACGATGCATATCACAGGATCTTCAAAATCTGTACAAATCCATCTTCATCCTTTACACCACCACTACTCCATCCTCGCTGATCAACCTGCGCGTTTTAGAAATAACGCGAGGGGCTGAGTACAAATGTACCCAATGGAAACATGCCCGAAAAATAAGTTTAAGTATGAATGCTATGCAACACACACAGATAAACACGGGGTTTTACTAAAAGAAACCGTGTTATCCAAAACATTTTTATTTGCCGGCTAACTAATATGTTGACATATCTGTATTATCATTTTGTAACTGGAAGCTGGCCCACTTCCAAGTTACGATGAACAGCTGGGAATGGGCGAACCACTCTACCCACTGTCATCTAAATGTGCACAAGGTCTCAGTATCTACACAAGCATTGAGACACGATCGATTTAATTAAATAAATTCACACAGATCCTTATCTCTCCAAGGGTTCAGTACGTCAACTGCACACCCTGAATTCACAATACATTTGAGGTTGCTAGCCTTCATTATCACAGATTATTAAGACTAGCTCAAGCACCAATAAAGCTTGGTTCTCATCTCATAATCAAACTTTCTGTTGATAGCAGTCAACAGAAGAACAGATACGTAACACAAAATATTTATGCATAGCAATCGTTTTAAAATAAAACGTTTTCACACATTTTAGAAATTAAACGCATTTCATTTTATACTAAAATAGTTCCCACCTGTGTTTTGCTTACAGACAATTAGATGATCTTGTTAATTGTGTAGTTGAGCTGTTACGACTTTATCCTTCAACTTCCCTTCAAACAACAATCACACAACATATAATTAGGATGGATAGTCTAAGTATTTTATCAGTCCTACTAATAATACTCGACGAAATCAGGACCTAGGACCGACATCTAACTGACATCCTCAACTGTTCGACATGCATTATATCCCCTCGAGATATGCATGTGACTTCATTAAATTTCATTGTGGTTAACAAACCAACTTAATCAAAGCACGTTTATATTTTAAACGACTAATTAAACATTCAACATTGCATAAATCGAACCAAACAAAACTTAATATCCAAAATCATAAACCAATTAATAACAAAACTAAATAATTAAACAATTTAAATAAATAAATAAAGTTTTTTTTTATAATAATATAATATAATAATAATAATAATATAATAGTAATAATATAATAATGGAATTTTTTTTTAATATAATAATTAGAATAATATAATAATAATAATAATAATAATAATATAATAATGGAAATAACTTCTTTTTAACTATACATACATATACGTAATATATATATATATATCAACGAAGAGAGAGAAAGCGAACGGCCGCACTTCTCGCCTCCGGCAAGCCGACTCCGGCCGTTTCAACCCCCAAGTCCTATCACTACGAGTTCATGTACATGCTAGGACCTTAAAGACACGAAAAACATGCTCTGAAACGGAAGACTTTGCCGGAAAAAGCTTGAGAAAAGTTACCGGCGAAAATGGAGGTTCAACTCCGGCGACTGCGTCCCGGTGGCGGGGTTGATCGAAACTCTCTACCAAAATGCTCCCTACGACGCAAAGATCACGAATATATAAGCCACGTATCGAGATATCAACGTTTCAACAAGTTTCAAATCCGAAAACGGAAAATTATCGTATTCCGACGGCCTACCTTTCTCGGCTCGTATCGCCTTCGTTACTTGAAGATATAGTTCGTGCTTGTGCTTCCCGTAATCCTTGACTAACAAGGATTCCAACGGTTGTGGTCTCACGTCCTTCCTTGGTCTGAGCTGGCCGGAATTCGCGTCGACAGAGGGGTGACGGTGGTGAAAGCTTTACGGGGGTGATGATGGTGTTGTCTCTGTTTTCAGAAAATGGAAATGATGAACACTCTACACAATTCGTTTTATTTTATTTCTCCTCATCAATCATCCCACCGCCTCCAAAATTTTGACACCACCCTTCGACTGAATGAAAAATCAAGCATACGCGTATAGGATACGTGGTTAATTTCTTCCCTTAGAAGAAATTATTTCCCCTCTTTATTTATTAGTTATTTATATTTTCCCCACCTCAATTCGTGTGTAATTTTCTTCGTTAACTCGTCTTCTCGAGTTCAAATAAATAAATAATTATATGAAAGTGCTCCATCTAACGAGCCCATCTCATTCATATAATTTTCAAAAATTTTCGGAGATAAAGATTTTCCACTTTTCCATTAATTCAATAATTAATTAAACACTATTCGGGTCTCAGAAAAATATACCGATCATTTCGTATCCTTCCTTATTTTATTTCCAAGCATTCCCTAGCTCGGTTTAAGAAATGGGCTTCCCGAGTGCAAGTTGTGAATTTAAACACATTTATTAATATTCTAATTAATCTCTCGTTACACTCGCCCTTCTTTTAACAATTGTGACTTCACGGTCACTTATGTTTCTCGAAACGATCCCATTGGTATATTATAAGCAAAATTCTGACCCTTGTATCTCATCGGGTGTTTCATTTCTTCTCCATAAACAAATAAATAATTATTTGCGAAGAATAACTATGCTCTTTATTTAATTAATTAAGCATAAACTCGCTTAATTAATACGGGATATTACATTCACCCCACCTTGCAAAAATTTCGTCCCGAAATTTGCTAGGGTGTTACAAAAAGCTCTGGATAGCTATCCCGCATCTTATCTTCTAACTCCCACGTAGCTTCCTCGAATCCGTGGTGTCTCCACAAAATCTTCACAAACGAGATGGTCTTGTTTCTCAATTCCTGTGTCTTGCGATCCAAAATAGCTTCTGGTTTCTCCTCATAATGCAAGTCTGAATTCAGGATAATCTCTTCTTGACGTATCACGTGCTTCGGATCATACAAGTATTTCCTTAATTGAGATACGTGGAATACGTTATGCACATTACCCATGCTCGGAGGTAAGGCTAGGCGATAAGCCACTGGGCCTATGCGCTCCAAAATCTCATAGGGTCCTACGAAACGAGGTCGTAGCTTTCCCTTAACTCCGAATCTGACAATCCCTTTCGATGGTGACACCTTCAAAAATACCTTATCACCAACTTCAAACTGTAGTTCAGCTCTTCTTGTATCAGCATAAGATTTCTGTCGACTTTGAGCTTCTTTTATCCTTTCTCGAATTTGACGGACAACTTCAATCATTTCTCTGATCGCGTCAGGTCCAAGAACTTGTCTTTCACCCACCTCGTCCCAATATAGTGGTGAGCGACACTTCTTTCCATACAATGCCTCGTATGGGGCCATCCCGATTGTCGCTTGATAACTATTATTATAAGCAAACTCTATCAGCGGTAGGATTGGCTCCCAACTCACTCCTCTATCCAGAACCACTGTTCTTAGCATATCTTCGAGAGTTTGAATAGTCCGCTCTGTTTGGCCATCTGATTGTGGGTGAAACGCAGTACTAAAATTCAAGCGCGTTCCTAACTCCTGCTGCAGACTAATCCAAAAACGAGACGTAAACTTTGTGTCCCTGTCAGACGTAATTGTTACAGGCACTCCATGCAGTCTGACAATCTCTCGGACATACAATTGTGCTAGCTTATCTGATCCATAGGTGACTCGGATTGGTAAAAAGTGGGCACTTTTCGTTAAACGATCCACTATTACCCATATTGTCGTGTTTCCTTTTTGCGACTTCGGCAATCCCGTGACAAAGTCCATGGCAATATGCTCCCATTTCCACTCTGGGATGTCTAACGGCTGTAACTTCCCATAAGGCCGCTGATGTAATGCTTTAACTTGCTGACATGCCAGACATTTCTCCACATACATAGCTACATCCTTTTTCATACCGTCCCACCAGTACATAGTTTTTAAATCTTGATACATCTTTGTACTCCCTGGGTGAGCGGTATATGGAGTATCATGAGCCTCACTCATGATTTCGTTCCTTAATTCCTCCTTGTTTGGCACTAAGATTCTATCTCTGAACATCAGTGCATTATCCGGTGCTTCTCTATACTCGCTTGCCTGCTTAATTCTGATCTTCTGACGCAACTTCTCGAATTCGGCATCAGACCTTTGAGCTTCAATGATTCTTTGTCTTAAATCTGGCACAATAGTTAAAGCAGCTACGTCACACCTGTCTCTCATCGAATGTGACATAACTTCAAGACAAAGTTTCTCAAATTCCCATATCAATCTATCTTCTCTGGTTAATATGCATCCAAGTTGAGTTTCCTTTTTCCGGCTCAATGCATCTGCAACTGAATTCGCCTTGCCTGGATGATAATTTATTGTCAAGTCATAATCATTGACTAACTCCAACCATCTTCTTTGCCTCATATTCAGGTTCTTCTGCTCAAAGAAATACTTTAAACTCTTGTGATCCGTGAATATTGCACATTTAACTCCATAAAGATGGTGTCTCCAAATTTTCAACGCATGAACTACTGCTGCTAACTCAAGATCATGAGTTGGATAATTTACCTCATGCGGTCTTAGTTGTCTCGAGGCATAAGCTATCACTTTTCCATCTTGCATCAACACACAACCCAATCCATTCTTCGATGCATCAGTATAAACTTCAAAATTCTTCTCTGGTTCTGGTACAGCTAGAACTGGTGCTGTGGTCAGAAGATGCTTTAGTTTCTGAAAACTCTCCTCACAGTCTTCTGTCCAAACGAACTTCGTACCTTTCTGAAGCAATTGCGTCATTGGCTTGGCAATCTTTGAGAAACCCTCAATAAACCTTCGATAATAGCCCGCTAAACCAAGAAAGCTACGAATCTCATTCGGCGTAGTTGGTGATTTCCATTCTATCACTGTCTGTATCTTGGCTGGATCCACCTTGATACCATCGGCCGATACTATGTGACCCAAAAATGTCACTTCTCTTAACCAAAAGGCACACTTACTAAATTTAGCATAAAGCTTTTCATCTCGTAAAGTTTGTAACACCGTTCTCAAATGTTGCTCATGCTCCTTCTCGTCATTCGAATATATCAAAATATCATCAATGAATACCAATACGAAGTTATCGAGATAAGGGTGGAAAACTCTGTTCATTAAATCCATGAACACTGCTGGAGCATTAGTGAGCCCGTACGGCATCACCACAAACTCGTAGTGGCCATATCTGGTTCTGAAAGCTGTCTTCGGTATATCCTCCTTTCTGATCTTCAACTGATGATAGCCCGACCGGAGATCTATTTTGGAGAACGTGCTCGCTCCTTTAAGTTGGTCGAACAAGTCATCGATCCTAGGCAAAGGATAACGATTCTTCAAGGTCAACTTGTTCAACTCTCGATAATCTATACACATTCTCATCGACCCGTCCTTCTTCTTAACGAACAGGACCGGAGCTCCCCATGGTGAAACACTCGGTCGGATAAATCCCAAATCTAGGAGTTCTTGCAACTGCACTTTCAGTTCTTGCAACTCCTTGGGAGCCATACGATACGGTGCTTTAGAAATTGGAGCTGCTCCTGGCTCTAGATCAATCACGAACTCCACTTGTCTGTCCGGTGGCAGCCCTGGTAACTCATCAGGGAATACGTCCTCAAATTCTCTAACAATGGGTACGTCTTGAATTATCAACTCATCTTTTTCTTCACCTTCTAAATATACCAAATATCCCTGGTTTCCAGTCTTTGATAACAGTTTCGAGGCTTGCAACACTGAAATAACCGGTACTCTTTGTCTCCTTTGAAACCCATATATGAAAGATTCTTCATTCTCTGGCTGTGGAATAATGACCTTCCTTTCATGACATAAGATCGTTGCTTTATTCATCGATAGCCAATCCATTCCTAGGATTATGTCCACGTCATACATATCCATAGCGTTTAACTCCGCTACCGTAATCTCATGCTCATCTAATCTGATTTTCAGATCGCGGCATACTAAGGTAGATATAGCTATCTGTCCTGAAGGCAATGCTACATTAAGTTCATGGCTATTCTTTTCTATCTTGAGCCCTACGATTTCCACGCATGCAGATGAGATGAATGAATGCGATGCGCCAGTATCAAATAACACCATAACAGGTATGTTATTAATAACACACATACCTGCGAGGTTTCCCTCATCTCTATTTCCTTCTAAAGCATACGCCCTTGCCCTTTGAGTTTGCTTGGGTTGCTCTCTATCCTGCTGTGGAGGTTGGTTTCCTCTTTCCTGTCGACCTCCTCCTCGGTTTCCAACGTTTCCCCTCCAAGGTTGGCGATTTCCCCTCATCGCTCTCAATTGCTGATTCGGTGGCCTCTGAAAAGTCTGTCGTTGCCCCATTCCTGTTTGAGCATTAGGGCATTGAATGGCCAGATGTCCGACTCCTCCACAGTTATAACACTTTCTACTTCCTTTCCAGCATTCTCCACTATGCCTGTTTCCACATTTGTTACACACTGGCAGACCTGCATTCCTTTGATTGTTTCCGAGGATCGTCTGTCTCTCATTCCCTGGGTAAGCCTGGTTGAAATTCCGCCTTTGAAAATTCTGCGAGTTACCCTGCTCTTGATGCTTCTGACTCCCCTGTCCTAGTTGAAATTGCCTCGATCCTTCTTCCCACTTTCTCTTCTGCGGCTGGGAAGAAGATTGGGGTTCCTGCTTTCCCCAAACTGGTAACTGTTTCTTATTTTTGGAAGCTTCGATATCTAAGGCATTTCTTAGTAACTCTTGGTAACTCAGTCCTTTAATCGTAGCCAGTTGAGTCCGAATATCCTCTTTTAATCCTTCACGGAATTTATCAGACATTTTCTCAGGCGTATCTGCATGCTGAGGTGCATGCTGCAAAAGTTCTCCAAATTTCGTATCATATTCCTCGACTGTCATGGTACCCTGTTCCAGAAGAAAGAATTCTATCTCTCGATCCCTTCTGTATTGCTTAGGGATAAACTTCTCATATAACGCTTCTTTGAACTTTTCCCAATTGATTTGCTCCCTCTCGGCTGGCGGAAGGGACTTGACATAAGTCTCCCACCAACGATCGGCCTTTCCCTTCAGCTGGTACGTCATACAGTTTACTTTGTCCAGTTCGGTGCACCGCATGTGTTTAAAAATCTTTTCAAGTTCCCTTACCCATTCTTCTGCAACTTCAGGACCTCCAAGTCCGTCGAAAGTCGGCGGCTGCTGTTTCCTGAATGTTTCCACCAATTTAATAGAAGCTGCAGCCCCTGCTTCCTCCGGTGGTGGGTACTGATATGAACCTTGATGTGTACCACTATTATCATCAGATAATATCTCCACGTTCTCGTATGGATCCAAGTAAGAAATTTCTTCCATAATCGGGACTTCATACTCATGCGGTTGGTTGACTTGACCTCGACCCCGACCACGACCTCGGCCTCTGCCTCGGCCGCGTCCGCATCCTCGTCCTCGTCCTCTACCTCCTTGTACGTTCTCCATTTTCTATATATATTGCACACTCAATCAATTACTGGATTTTCCAGTTCACAAGAAATTTTCAATTTCAACAGTCACCTGACTCACTCTTATACACCAAGTCCAACATTATTCTAAGTTCGACAATTAAGGCCATTAGTCAGTTAGTCATGTCCTAATCCATCCTAATTTAACTGTCAAAGTTATTCAACATCTCAACATTTCTTACAGCTCAACTCACAATTAACACATCCTTGAAGCATTAACACCAAAAGTTTACACTGCTTGCACACACACAGTTCAAACTAATGATTTTTTTTTTTTTTGAAATCACAATTTCAAAGGTCACCCAACCGGTGCCAAAACCAAACACTTTCATAAATTTTTACAATCTCATGATTTTCTCAAACATAACATCAATCACTTTCTTTCAACACATTCAACAAGGTCAGCACTCTGCTTGACTTTAAAAGCATACATACTTTTTGTCAACAACCTTCAATCACTCTTCGTTCAACACATGAACTCAAATCATTTCCAACCACTTTCAATCAATACACATAATTATTTTCAAACCATTTTCAGCCACAATCAACATTGTGCTATCTTTACAAAACTCTTTAAATTTCAAAACGTTTAAAGTGACTCAATCACTAAACAATCTTGCAAGCAGGTAACTTTAAAACACTTATAAACATACCTCAGGTTGAGCTGGATGGAGTGGGGTGTAAAGTACGAGCAGTCTCCTTCAATCAAATCCCAAAACCAAATTGTTTTTAACTCAAAGTTTTCCAAACAATTTTAAAAACAATTTCAACTTTTTTTTTTTTTCAAAACCTGGCTCTGATACCACTTCTGTAACGCCCCCATTTAGCCTTCCCAACTACGAGGCACGTTACAGTCGTGGATTATCGATTTTCAAACATTTAAAGTAAACAGCGAAAGAATTAACAATTTAAAAACCACCTTCATATACATTAAAAGGGGAAACTAACACGTAAAGCAGTTGAACTTGGTTTTCTTCAAAAGTTTTAAACATGGGAAGGAAAAGTATTTCAGAGAGCGGTGCAACGGTGTGTGCAGCGTGATGGTGATGTGCATGTGACGATGCATATCACAGGATCTTCAAAATCTGTACAAATCCATCTTCATCCTTTACACCACCACTACTCCATCCTCGCTGATCAACCTGCGCGTTTTAGAAATAACACGAGGGGCTGAGTACAAATGTACCCAATGGAAACATGCCCGAAAAATAAGTTTAAGTATGAATG
>JAPKLW010005795.1:3215-19495 GCA_026898455.1 Plectranthus barbatus | reverse complement strand
ATGCTCATTCATGAAATGTTTTGGTGCAATGGGAGGATTTCAAACTTAAAACCCCATGTGCGACCCGATTAAAAAGGCATGACAAACTTATATGTATATATGTTTTCGGGCATGTGTTCACTAAGTACAATTTGTACTTAGCCCCCTCGCATTATTTCTAAAATGCGCAGGTTAAAAGAAGCTTTTGGAGCAGAGTACGAGGTAGCAGTCGAAGTGGAGCTGAAGATTCTTTTTGTAATAGTTAGATGTTGAAGTATGCATCTTCATATACATACTTCATTGATAACTTTCCGCTGCTGAAACTCTTTATCTTTTGTTTGCCTTTTGATGACATCATAAATACTCTGATATTTGATTTACTCAAGAAGCTACGATCCCTTCTTGAGGAGGCACCCCTTTATTACCTTTTGCTTAACTTAGGATAAATGTGATGGTTTCTTTCTTATTTGCTTGAACTCTTCTTATTGATTGATATCCCAAGTGCAAGTCTCGTTCCCGATGTGCCTCAATTCTCTTATTTAAGTCTTGTTTATAAATCGGGGCGTGACATAGGATAATTACCCTTTAATGTATGTTTTACTACACTATAATGTAAGACCGAAATTATTTAGTCTTGAGCGTTGGATCACCAATTTCGATGGCCGATATTAGTTCTTATATTCACATGGTAAGAAGAGTTCTCATATTATTACTCCTCTATATACATATATATATATATATATAGGGATGCGATCCGGAGTGAACTACTCTTACCATAAGAAATAAGAACCAATCCCCGCCATTGATTTTAATGAATGAACGCTCAGGATTTTACTAAAATTTTCGGTCATTTTATCTGAAAAAACCTGCATTATAGGGTATTTTTGTCATTTTGTACTTATTTAAGATTCTGTTTGCATATTCAGCGTCGACATACATTATATATCTAACAAATATGCATTATATGCATAAGAAACATGCATTATATACCTAGAAAACATGCATTATATACCTAACATTCCTTATATATCTAACAAACATTTTCCTGCATTATAATATGGTATTACTCTTATTTGAGAACAATATTACTATCATTATACGGTAGTACTTCCTGCATTGTATATGGTATTACTTTTATTTTAGAAAAAATTTATATTACTTTCATTATAATGCATATGTTTCTACTATATAATGCATAACAAGTGCAAATATAATGATAAATAATGATTTCGCTGAAAAAAATATGTTGCATTTTATCTATCATATTCTACATTATTCATGCATTATATTGTACAACAACATTCATTATATAAGAATTCGTGTACTGTTACAAGAGTTATGCATATAATCACAAATTTTTATTTTTATGATGATGTTTTAATTAGAACTATAGTGTATTACTTTTATTTTAGAGCAAAATTATTTTACTTACATTATCATACATAAGTTATTTAATTTGTGCATAAGATTAATAATTTTCATTAGTTACATAATTTACTACCACTAAACATGTGCAATAGAGATTTAGTTTAAAAATAATAAAATCATATTATTTTGGTACATTAAAAATATAATTTAAATTAAAAAAAATATGATATTTATAATTTTAAGAGAGAGAAAAATAGAACTATATGCACTAAATATAAGATATTCATATCAAAATTAATATGGAAAATATCTTAATTAATATAGAAAATAATAAATAAGAAAAATTCTCTAATCTTTTAGATTGAAACATATCAATTATTAATTTTCTCAAAGATTCTTGTCATATATAAATTCTTATTCGTGCATCAAACAATTTATAATCATTGTTATAATAAATATTTGAATGTTTATCGTGTGAATCTTATTTTTAAGGTGAATCGATACTCCGTGGACCGCATTATTTTGACATCGACATGCATTATATACCTAGCAAACATGCATTATATAATATAATTATATACATTTATATAATATAACAAAAAAACTACATAATTAAAAACAAGTAATGTATGATCAACATTTATAACAACTATAATATTTTCTACAGTATGCAAAGATAATGAATTTTAATTTTTTTATTGATCTCGCTTGAAAAAACATATTGCATTTTATCTATCATATTATGCATTATATACTATAACTTCATGCATTATACTGTGCAACTTCATTCATTATATAAGAATTCGTGTACTGTTAAGAAAATTATGCATGTAATTACTAATTTTCATTTTTTACGATGATTTTAAAATCGAAACATATGCAATAGAGATTTTGTTTGAAATATAATTAAATTACCTTTAATTTGATATATGATACATGAAAAAATAATCTAAATTGAAGGAGTTATGGTCATTTAAAGATTTAGGATGATTTTAGAGGAGAGAAAAAAATATTTCAAAATTACCCTTTAATGCATGTTTTACTACACAATAATGCAAGACGGAAATTATTTAGTCTTGAGCGTTGGATCACCAATTTGGATGGCTGAGATTGGTTCTTATACTCACATGGTAAGGAGAGTTCTCATATGATCACTCCCTATATATATATATAGAGAGAGAGGGAGAGAGGTGTAATTTGATGAGAATAAATCTTGTCCTTTAATTTGATGAAATAAGTGGTCCAGATTGATTCTTAAAATTTAAAATTTAACTTTTATATTTATTTTAAATTATAATTAAGGGTATTTAGGTAAGTTAAAAATGAGGGACCACAATAAATTTCATAATCTCTTTCCTATCAAACATACGTGTTTTACTTCTACATATTCTCTCTCATCTAATTTCTTTATAAAACTTTAAATAATCATATCTAATTCAATTTAAATTATTTTTCCACGTACAATATATTAAATTAAAGATAATTTAATTATCTTTCAAATGAAATCAGTATTGCATATATTTCAAATAAGATAATCGTAGCAAAAATAAGAAACTGCAACTATACAAACGTAGATAATGCATATTTACAAGCTTATATCATGTAACTTACATCTGAAAAAAATTCTATATTCTGCAAAAATTTGATAGCCCCATTAAACGTAATGCAACTAAACCGACCTATATAATGCAAATATATAGGCTTATAAAATGCAACTTAAAGGTGGTCTGATGAATTTAAATTATTGACAAAAAAGAAATAATAATAAATGAAACAGAGCATGAAATCCAAATACTTGCATTATATAAGTATGTAAACATGCATTATTTAGGCCTATGGATTTGCATGACTATTTATGAGGTAATTGATATTTTGACAAAATTCTTTATTTTCTGATTTAAGTTGCATTATATAAGTCTGTATATTTGCATTATATAGACCAGTTCAGTTGCATGCATTATGTTTGATAGGGCTATCAGATTTATTCAAAATGTAGCTATTTTATTCAGACATAAGTAATAATATGTAGGCTTGTAAATATATATGCATTATCTATGCATATATAGTTGCAGTATCTTATTTTCACTACGATTATCTTATTCCAAACATATGCAATATGGATTTTGTTTGAAAGATAATAAAACGATCTTTAATTTGATATATTACACGCGGAAAAATAATTTAAATTGAGTGAGCTATGATTATTTAAAGTTTTATAGTAATGTTGGAGGTGAGAGAATAAAGTTAATAACAAAATAAACGTGTAGAGAAAAAATAGATTATGATTTTTTTGTAAGATAAGATGCGGTCCCCTCATATTTATAAAAATTAAATAATATTTAAGATGTGGTCCCCTAATATATTTATGCAAAAAGACTGAAAAGCCCAAATATTGAAAAAAGATTTAATTTTCTAAATCAAATCTGGATCCTTGATTTTGAAAATGAACGCATCAGATTTATTCTCATCTCACATCTAGGGAGGCACTTGTCACTTTAACGCACCCCTATATATATATATATATATATATATATATATATATATATATATATAATGGTGATCCTATCACACGTCCGTTCTAGATAGAATAAGAGAATAAATCTTGTCCTTTAATTTGATGAAATAAGTGGTCCATATTGATTCTTAAAATTTGAGATTTAACTTTTATTTTTATTTTAAATTATAATTAAGGGCATTTAGGTAAGTTAAAATGAGGGACCATAATAAATTTTATAATCTCTTTCCTATCAAACACACATAATTTGCTTCTACATATTCTATATCATCTAATTTCTTTATAAAACTTTAATTAATCATATCTCATTCAATTTAAATTATTTTTTTTACGTACAAAACTTTAATTAATCATATCTCATATCTCATTCAATTTAAATTATCTTTCAAACGAAACCAGTATTGCATACGTTTCAAATAAGATAATCGTAGAAAAAATAAGATACTGCAACTATACAGACATAGATAATGCATATTTACAAGCTTATATAATGCAACTCACATATGGGAAAAAAATCTATATACTGCAAAAATTTGATAGCCCGATTAAACATAATGCAACTAAACCGACCTATATAATGCAAATATACAGGCTTTTAAAATGCAACTTAAAGGTGGTCTGATGAATTTAAATTATTGACAAAAAAGAAATAGTAATAAACGAAACAAAGCATGAAATCCAAATATTTCATACAACCACCTACCGACAACCAAACACCCAATTACATTACAACTTCTCTTTCCTTTGCTTGCTTGTACTCGTCGTCTCTTTGAGGAAATTGTAGAAGTCGTTACTTAAATAAGAAGAAGATGATGGATTCAGAACTCAAAATTTATCATAACACCTTTAAGTTGCATTATTTAAGTCTGTAAACAGGCATTATTTAGGCCTATAGATTTGCATGACTATTTATGAGGTAATTGATATTTTGACAAAATTCTTTATTTTCTGATTTAAGTTGCATTATATAAGTCTGTATATTTGCATTATATAGACCAGTTCAGTTGCATTATGTACGATAGGGCAATCAGATTTTTGCAAAATGTAGATATTTTTTCAGATGTAAGTTGTATTATTTAAGCTGGTAAATATGCATTATCTATGCATGTATAGTTGTGGTATCTTATTTTTCACTACGATTATTTTATTCCAAACATATGAAATATGGATTTCGTTTGAAAAATAATAAAATGATCTTTAATTTGATATATGACACGCGAAAAAATAATTTAAATTGAGTGGACTATGATTATTTAAAGTTGTATAGCAATGTTGGAGGTGAGAGAATAAAGTTAATAACAAATAAATGTGTCTTAAAAGTGAGAAAATATATTATGATTTTTTTGTAAGATAAGATGTGGTCCCCTCATATTTAGAAAAATTAAATAATATCTAAGATGTGGTCTCCTAATATATTTATGCAAAAAGACTGAAAAGCCCAAATATTGAAAAAAGACTTAATTTTTTAAATCAAATTTAGATCCTTAATTTTAAAAATGAACGCATCAAATTTATTCTCATCTCACATCTGGGGAGACACTTGTCACTTTAACACACCGCTATATCTATCTATCTATATATATATATATATATAGTAGTGATCATATGAGAATAGTTTTTAGTATAAGAAATTAGAATAAATCTCAGCCTTTGATTTTGTGATATCAACGCTCATAATCAAATTTACTCCGTGTGCAGTTTTCCTCGTTTATCATGCAGTTTTGATTCATTAAGGTTATTTTTGTAATTTTAGGGTTTTTAAAATTTTAAAGATATATACTTCCATATTTAATTAGATTTTGTATTCCTTATTTCGCACATTCTGATATCTTATTCCTCCTTCGTTCGATTCGATTTATATATCTTCTCTCGATTGGATTTTTTCCTGTTTCTGGATTTGGCTTTCGTGATCCATGTCGGCTTCGAAATTGTGGTTGTTGTTGAGTTTTATTTTTGATTTTGGAGTTCGGTCGTTTGAAGAGGACATGTCTGATCGATCATCTGAAGGTAAGTTTAAAACTTTGTATTTTTTATTTTCGATAGTCTTCATGGTTCTATTGATTTGTTTTTATGTTAGGAGATGATTTGATCTTGTTTTTGAATTCTAGACCCTGTTTGTAATTGATTCGTGCATGAATATAGTTTTAAAAAAATTGTATTATTCAGATGTTCATTTTTCCTTTAGTATCGTGCATCTTTAGTGTTAACATTGTGCATCTTTATATCTTACAAGTTCATTTATTCCAAATTGTGTTGATAGTTTAAAAAAAAATTGTGTTAGTCAGATGTTCATTTTTCATTTAGTATCGTGCATCTTTAGTGTTAACATTGTGCATCTTTATATCTTACAGGTTCATTTATTCCAAATTGTGTTGATAAGATTAAGCCTTTTAAGGGCAGGGTTTTTAGAACGGTTGATGATGGTATTGATTTTTATAGGCAGTATGCTCGTGTTGCTGGATTTGATACTCGTATGTCAACTAGTTTTAAGGTTGATGATAGAATTATTTGGAAGTATGTTCTGTGTTGTAGGGAAGGTGATAAGTTTACTACTTCGAGACATATGGATTCGAAACAGAAAAGAAGGAAACATAACTCTATGAAGTGTGGTTGTACTGCTAGAGTAGTCTTGAAATATGAATACCTTGTTGGTTATGTTATTCATTCATTTATTGAGGAGCATAATCACCCATTGATTGAAGATCAGTTCAAGCATTTTATGAAGCTTAATCGTAAGATTGATATTGTTCATCAAAAGTTCATTATGGATTGTGCGAAAACTAATATTGGACCTACTAAGTCACATAAGTTGTTGATATAATTTCTAGGTGGTTATGATGCTGTTGGTTGTTCTACTTTAGATGTTAGGAATTATTCTCGGGATATGAATGCTTTTGTTGATGGGGCTGATGCCCAGATGCTGCTGAATGAGTTTCGTAGAAAGAAGGGTATATGTCCCTCTTTCACATTTGATTTTGAGGTTGATTCAAATTTGAGATTGCAAAGATTGTTTTGGTGTGATTATGTTTCGAAGCAGAATTACAAATTGTTTGGTGATGTTGTTGCTTTTGACACAACATACTCTACAAACAAGTAAGTTTTTGTCATGTTTCATTTTTATGTCATTATACTTCATCTTTAGCTTCATATCTTGCATTATTGTATTTTTCCGAGCATTATTTTTATTTTAGGTTTATTTCATTTTTAGTAGAAATTTGTTCATTTTTATGTTGATATTCTGCATTTTTTACTTTCAGGTATTGCATGATATTTGCTCCTTTTACTGGGAAAGATAATCATGGTAAACCAGTGACTTTTGCTTCTGCATTGTTGAGTAAGGAAGATTCAGATTCCTTTTGCTGGTTTTTTGAAAAGTTTATTTCATGTGTTGGTGTTGCACCTAGGATGATTATTACTGATCAAGATTTAGGTATGAAGGTAGCTATTGGAAGGGTTTTAGTAGGTACTCGGCATCGGTGGTGTATTTGGCATATTATGCTAAAACTTGCTGATAAGGTTTCTAAGGAACTTCATACAAATGAAGACTTGATTTGAAATCTTATGTTTGGTCTGATTTAATTGGTCCTGAACAGTTTGAAGAAGGATGGTTTGAAATCTTATGTTTGGTCTGATTTAATTGGTCCTGAACAGTTTGAAGAAGGATGGTATCATATTATGGTGAATTATGGACTAGAAGAAGATAAATGGTTCGAGACCATGTTTGAATCTAGGGATTATTGGGTTCTTGCTTTTTTTCGTGATTTTTCATTCAGCGGTCTTATGAGGACAACATCTATATCTGAGTGTGAGAATCATTTTTACAAGAGTTTTACAAAATTTCATTCTAACTTGCTTCAGTTTTTGATGAATTTCAATCATGCTATTCATTCTCAAAGAAATTCTAGTTCACATTTGGATTATCTTGATAGCACAGTTGTTCGTAAACTGAAGACTGGACTTTTGATTGAGAAACAATCTTCTTTGGTTTATACTTCCAAAATGTTCGGTTCTTTTCAGACTGAGTTACATGCTGCCTGCTACTGTTGTCATATTTCTGATAAGAAATCTGTTGGGGATGGACTGGTTTATAAGATTATTGATGAAAAGAAGGATATTTTCTGTGTTGTTTACAATGAGGATGATTAAACTTATGTTTGTGACTGCAATATGTTTATTAAGATTGGGTTGCTGTGCAGTCACATATGTGCTGTTTTTAAGAATGAAGATGTAGTGTCCATTCCGGATAAATATTTGGTTAATCGTTGGAAGATGACATCCTTGCTGAGTTTAGAGTACAAGCTAAAGACTCATGATTCTTCTAGTTGTGATGTTGATGAAACTAAAATAATAAAGAGTAAGATTATGAGAGTTGTTATTAATTGTCTTGGGAGGATTGATGAGGACAAGGAGATGTTGAAAGGATTGTTGCGTGGAATTGAAAAGTTTGATGATAGCCTCATTAGTTGTGATGATTCAAAACTGAAGAAGAAGATGTTTGAAGGCTTTTATGGTGCAGCGGTTCCTGAAGAAATTGAAGTTTTGCCTCCAGTTCATGTGAAAACCAAGGGGAGTGGGAGTCGTATTGTTTCGAGGAAGGAGAAAGCTCAGAGAATGTTGGAGAAGCCAATGAGAATGTGTGCTAAATGTAAAAAGTTGACCTATCATGATTCAAGGAATTGTGATAAAGTGAATAAGAATGTAAACAAAGATGCATGATATCATTTTTATAGATGCACTTAGGATGTTCAAAAATGAAATGAGTTTTTAATTTCTCTTTTAGAACATTTTTATTATTATAATGCATCTTTTTTCTTGTAAAGATGCACGTAGGATTGGCAATAATGAATAGTTTAGTATATTGGTTTTTTTATGTAGGATATTATATTCTTTATAGATGCATTTTTTTTTTCATTTTTTGGATTCGATATTGTTATTTTTTAAGTGCTATCATTATTCTGTTATTATGGGTGTTATTCTTTCTGAGATACATTTAGAATAATCAATATTGAATTATTTTTACAATTAGAAAAAACTTAGGCAACTACATATTATAGGAATTGGTAATCAATTTCCTAACATTAAAATGCAAATTTTAGCAGAAACATTGCAGCATTTTCATTGCATAATAACCATATCTATATTAAAATATAGTACTTCAAATCCTACCAACCATGCAAACCTAAGTAGTACCTATTGTTCAAGCTAATATAAGTAACAATATTCAAAAGCAGTTGTTTTTGTAATCAGATTACATCTTCAGAAGGCTTTCCAATTCATTTTTGTTTTTAGCAGAAAGTTTCTTGTAGTTCTCCTTGGCCAATTTCTTCATTTTCTCTTTGTGGACGTTGACATCAGACTTCAGGAGTGTGCAGAATATCTGGCTCGGAAATACTGCAGCATCTTCTTATCATCTTTCTGGAAATCAGGATTCCACTCCTTCAATTTGTTTCCCATGTAGGTTTCCATGTGCCTCATGGTGTAGATGCCGCAGTCCACTTTGTTTGTCTCATTTCTCCAGTGCATCTTCAACCTTTCTATGGAGGCATCTTTTATTCCCTTCGACTTGCGATTGAGTTTTATTCCCAGGAGGAAATTGGCAAAATACTCAACCTGTTATCATGCATTTAAAAGTTTTAAGAAAGTCATTATATTTTAATGAAGTATGCATTGAGATTTATATGTGCACAAATTGACAGTATAATGTTTCATTTTATTGTTTATATTGTGTATTATTCATGTTGTATTATGCATTATTGTTTATGATTTATTCATTCGAATTTAAATAAGCATGGTTCATGTTGTGTTTCATTATACTTATCACATCCTTCATTTTTAGTTCAATATTATGCATATTTATCTAAACTATTATGCATTAGAGTTATCAATCAATATTACTTACCAGGACTGTGGGAGCATCTCCATATTTGACTGTCAAGTCTTCTTCATCGGCAGCACTTGAATTGTCTATGAGGTCAACGTCCATATTTCTCATATTGAAGCAAATGATATAGAAATGTCTTGAATGACAAATGGGGAAGAATACATGAATACAAAGATGGTTAAAATGTATGATATTTTATAACATTCTATTAAGTTCATATTATATTCATACCAGGTCAGTGTTTCTTAGTGTGGCATCTTTCATGTTGTCCAATTCTTCCTGCACTCTTTCAGAAAACACATCTTGACGTTTTTCATTTGTCCAGGACTTGATTTGGTCAACCATTGTATAAAACTGTTGCATTGAGAGTATATTAGTATATAAAATAGTTTAGATAACATATAAAAAGATTATTATAGTAAGTACATACACAAGGAAAGGTTGTGAAGAATATTCTGGCAGGAGGAGCTTTTATGTGTTTCTCTTGTTTGTTCAAATAGGAACTCCATGCATCTATGACGGCACTCTTGAGATATGTTTCAGGCTTAAATCTTGTTACATTAGATCTCATCAAGATTCCAGTTCCATCAGAATAAACTTCTTCTTCTTCAACCCTAAAATGCAAGTATTATAATTAGAAATGCAGGATAACAACACTATAAATGAAACTTAGATATCTTCAAAATTTTAGATCCATCAGAATAGATTTCTTATTTCGTATAATGCAAGTATTATGAGTAAAACTGTAGGATAACAACACTATAAATGAAACACAGATATCTTCAAAATTTTAGATCCATCAGAATAGATACCATATTTCGTAAAATGCAAGTATTATGAGTAAAACTGCAGGATAACAACACTATAAATGAAACACAGATATGTCATATGTTGTTATTCATTCATTCACTTACTGATTCTTCTTCTGCTTTCCAAACATGATCCATGCATAAATTTGCTTTTCTTCTACAGTGAGATCTTCTCCTGCTTTTACAGCTCTTTCATTGAATGGTGACATCAACTTTGTTGGCTTTTTTCTTTCCACAGTTGATCTTTTCACCATTGCATGCTTTGTTATCTCCTTTTCAGTGGCTATTTTTCCTTCATGGTTTTCATCTTCTTTCCTCGTTTGTTGATTATGTTTTTCTTTCACAGTCTCCCTCTGTACAAGATTAGATTAATTGTAAGATACAGATACATATTATGTTAAATTTTATACTGTTTATACCATTTTTGTGAGTGTTTCTGTCAGTGCTTCATCATCATCTTCTTTTTCTTGTTCTTCTTCAACAAATTCTTTGTTCAGACTGCCAATCACTGATGCTATTTTCTTGGTGCATTCTTGTTGGATCTCCTTGTTGGTGGTGTTGTCTTCTCTCTCCTTGCTGGTGGTGCTGTCTTCTTTCTCCTTCTCGATGTTGGTTTCTTCTGTCTCATTTTCTGTTGTAGTCTCTTCCATATCGTTCTGTTGCGGTTCTTCTTCCAAGTGTCTCTCTTCAGCAGTGTTATCTACTGGTTCATCATCATCAAATTCATCTTCATCATTTTGACTCTGCTAACAGAGAGATCATTTTAGTTATTAGACATTGCTTCTTAATTTACAATATTTGCAATGTTTACATTGTGTAAGTATTTTGCATTTTACCTCGATTTCTTGTATACCCAATCTGAAGTGTGGAGGCACAGATACGCAAAGTTTCTGTTGTAGCAGAGATGTAGGAGTTTCGGATGTGTCTAGGGAGTATTTTGCTTCTATAGCTTCCATAATCGTCCCTAGACTTTTCAGCCAACTTGGATTGCTCCATTCATCTGCTATCACAGGATTCTCGCTCAAAGGTGCATTCTCTGGTTGTTCTGTACGAACAATTGGAGATTGTACACCTAGCAGATTCCTGGAAGTTTCAACAGCAGCTTTGAAACTTATGTTTTGGTGTATCTGTGCCGGTGCATCCTTGATCATAAGAATCAGCTTTGACATAGATTCTGCCATTGTTTTTGCAGTTTTTATGATCTTGTCAGTGTACTGGTCGGCTTCAGACATTGCACCTTCGTCTTCATCATGCATGCTTTTCTTTTCACTTTGTGTTTCATACTTTTTCAGACTGGGTTGTCCAGGGTCAAATCGTTGTGCGATGTGTCCATGACCAAATCCTCCACTTTTCATATCCGCTTTTTGTCTTGTTCTCAAAAGCGTACTTGACCATGATTTCATGATGGGGTAGGTTCTATGAATCACACGCGTGTACAATTCCACTCTATCCACATAGAAGAGCTGTCATGGAAGAGTAATCTATAATTAGTATATTTAATAGATTTATAGACAGTAATGCAAAATTGAAACTAAGTAAATGCTGTAAAACAATAGATTAATGAAACTATATATAAAAATGAATCATATACTTACAATTGGCAGTAGGGTTGGTCCAATAAAGCACACCTTATCCTTCTTTGCCCAATTGTCTTTGTGACGAATCAGGGCAGTCAGCATGTATCTGCACCAGTTCAGATTTATGATGTTATATGTGGGCTCCAAGTTGTCCAACATCTTTGGCTTGATGTAGCCATCAGTAGAATTTTCTATTAGACAATGTTCGAGAAGGATCAGGAACTGTCTCTTGAACCAATCACCTCCATCGGTTTCAGATTTCATAGCATCTACAACATCTACTGGAGGGATGCAGCCTTTTTTACATTTAAATTTTGAATTCCATTCTTTTAGCTGTGGGGATTCATCTGATTTTCTTCGTCTTTCGATCTGTTGAGGCAAAATCATATTAACCTTTCCATTGGTTGTTCTAAGTTGCAAAATCATATTAATATGATTTTGAACAGAAACAGATTTGGATCGTTCAACTTTTCTTGGAGGCAAAATCATATTAACCTTTCTATTGGTTGTTCTAAGTTGCAAAATATGCAGAGAAATAGATTTGGTGTTTTTTATTTTCGATTAGACTAGATTCTTAGATGTGAAACACAGATTTACAGTTATTTTCAACATATTTAGGGTTCATCTAGCTTTATATTGCATTTTTACTTAATAATACGTGCATATCATCTACCCAGACACCAATAAACATGAATATTTTCTTATTCAACTTATTCGTTTCATCTATCAACTAAATATTCAAATATTTTTACGATTCTAACGTTTAATGCTTAAAAACCTCTGAAAACTGATCATTATACGTGCGAACTTGTTAAAATAAGAACAAATTCAAAAAAACTCTCCGGCATTTGGTAGAATTGTCTCTGAACTTATTTTAGGAGCCATTTTTTATTATATTTCTTGAGAAAACTTAGAAATCTGCGGGGAAAGCGCCTAGAATTTCAGAGAAGAACCGTCGAAATTTTGAGAAGATTTGAGAGAGGAATTGAAATTGTGTTGAATGTGAAGAGTTATTTTCGAGAATTGTATCGAAAAGTTGCGATGGAACGACGTAATGATGAAACTGTGTAGCAGTTCTGTAAATCTCGATATTTGATGTTATTTCATTTATTTTTTTTTAATTTGTGTTAATTCAAAACTGAAGGAAAAGTGAGGAAAACTGCACGATGTGGTAGGTTTGCGGTTGGTCTTTGTAAATGTTCTTTTACGATTGTACCCTTTACTGCATGATATATGAGGAAAACTGCCGTGTTTTTGAAATCGCTGACATTGAATCCCATGCGTCGAATTAATGAGATAGACATCTGCGATTTATTCTTATTTCTTATAGTATCTCTTATTCTCACCTGATCACTACCCTATATATATATATATATATATATATATATATATACACACATATATATATAGGGTAGTGATCAGGTAAGAATAGGAGTTACTATGAGAAATAAGAATAGATCTCGCACGTCCATCTCATCAAATCGACGAACAGGATTCATTCTCAGCAAATTGAAAAACGCGGCATTTTTGCCCCAATATCCTGCAGTTTTAGCCTTTAAAGGCTAAAACTGTAAAAATACTCAAACACAAATAGCAACCTGCATTTTAAGCCCGATTACTTCATTTTTAGCCCGATTTACTTCAATTTTACATAAATACGAATAAAAAAATTAAACATCTTCTTCTTCAAAGCAGCAACACGAACGTAGTCTCTATAAAACTCAATACCAACATTAACAGTTCTAAAAACTCTGCCCTTAAAATGTTTCATCTCATCAAATCACTTTGAAATAAATTAACCTGTAAGATACAAAAATGCACAAAGTTAACACTAAAGATGCACAATATAATAGTAAAAATGAACGTCGATCTGAATAAAACAAATTTTTTAAAACTATATTCATGCACAATTAACAAAGTCGAGACCGAACACGAATGCGAAATCCAGAAACAAAGGAAAAAAATCTGATCGACAGAAGAAATATAAATCAAATCGCGCGAAGAAAGGAATAAAAAATCTGATGAGATACTATTTTAGATTTTTAAAAAAAGCTAAAATTACAAAAATAACCTTAATTTTGCCAAACTGCAGGATAATCGAGGAAAACTGCACACAGAGTGAAATAGATCATGAGCGTTGAAATCACAAAATCAAAGGCTGAGATTTATTCTCATTTCTCATACCAAAAACTATTCTCATATGATTACTACTCTCTCTCTCTCTCTCTATATATATATATATATATATGTTTTAAGGAAATAATCTATTCTATGGATACTCAATCATTGTAAACTTACTCAAACAAATACAACAATTTGGAGAGAATAGTTAGTCTAACAGAAGAGTAGAATTTGTGTTCGTGATAACTCTATATCTTGAACCATTATGAATGTTTGTGTTTTTATTTCTAATTTGCATTTGCGTCAACTTCACAACAATTTATATTAATATATATTAAAGTAAGTCCGGATGTAATTCTGGTAATATCGAATTCCACTAGTTGGTCATTAATGATCTATTTAATTCATTAATTATGATCTATATATAGATAATATATTACGATTTGATTATTTAATTGAATTAATTTCATATAATAAGGAAATTTATCCCAACTTTCTGATCTTATGGAATCTTACCCTTGTTGGTCCCGAGATAGAGTTTTGATATACGTAGCGAAAATTTTACTAGTAAACTTGCACACACAAACTGTCTATAAATTACCAGTTTGTGTCTTTGAAAAACTTATTTTTAGTGAGTTTGAAATTAAGTGGTTCAAGATATCTACACCATTTCGGTAGTGTTGAGTTTAAAATTCTTACGAAAAAGTAATAAAGCAGTTAAATGCACAATGATTTATAGAAATTTGGACACAAAAGCCCTACGTCCTCTCTTCAGACCTTAAGTTTGGAATACACTAGACTTCAGAATACAAAAGTTCTCATGACCTATCGCAAGATGATGAATACCAGCATCCACCAGTCCACTTGCTCACTCGCCCAAGTTGTTGCTTCATCCGCCTCGCAAATTCCAAGTGTGAGCATACCACACAGCCTCCATCTCTCGAACTTCAGATCTTCAAGGTTCTTCCCGGAACCGTCGATCCTTTTGGCTAAATGCTTGTAAGAATTATAACTTGGAGAAAACTGTGACTGTTATGTTCTTACTTGGAGAGTAAGAACACCAAAAAAATAACTTGTGCTAGATAGAAACAAGTCTCGTGTCCAAGATGCCACGCGCTAAGCTATGGAATAACCTCAAATGTTGAAAGTTTGAGAGTGCAATTCAGCAGCGTTTCATTACTTGGTTTGTAAATTGGTTTCAGATTTGGTAACCTCTCTTCCGGGGATACTTCATCTATTTATAAACGAAGCATGAGAGGTTTAAAATCCTAGTCGTTGAGAGACGTTCTGGATGAAGTCCAATCAGATGCCTCCCTTTAGCAAAAGACAAGTTGCTTTTTCAGAAAGTTTGCACCTACTCCTACTTTTCTGACACTGGATGTTGACATTGTACTGTGTGTCAGAATTACTCTTCTAGTCAGTCTGAGAAATCAACACTGATCCAACACCAGGTTCTTCAGACTTTAAGTAATCTTCATTCTTAAAGTCTAGTATTTAAGTGGATTCTTCTGACTTGTTCTCTATAGTCTCTGTGCGCGAGGGTGATAGGCTTAAGTAAAACTGATCAGTTTCATTTAGATGACGTCAACAAGTTTTCTTCATGCACTACTACAATTTTGGCTTATTGTGACACCTTTATCATGACAGACAATAAAAATTGTTATAATATGTAACATATAACCCCAGCTGCGAGGAAAAGATAGTGTTATATACATCAGAAATATATTTTTTAGATTAAAAATTATTATTAAATTTTTATAATCATCTATCTTAACAAGATACAATGAGTGTGAGGAAAAGTATCTTATATAATAAAATAAAAGAGATTAAATTCTAATTTTGATATAAAGTATTTCTCTCGACTACTTTTTGCAATAGAATGTAGTGTGAGGAAAGAAAAAAATAGTTTTTATCCAATAATTTTCTATATTTTTTTATATTTTATTATACTTCAACCATTTTTATTTAATTAAACTCCCAAAAAAAAAAAAAAAAACTAATCCCAGCCCTAATTTTTTCCTTCACACAAT
>JAPKLW010005794.1:8497-19497 GCA_026898455.1 Plectranthus barbatus | reverse complement strand
GTAAATTCCTGATGTGAAATATTTAATTTCGTCGTAATTAAATATTACCAACATAAATCTACGCGAAGAGTAGATGATTGTGGTATATTTGTTTTCTAAAATCTGAATTCCGGTGAGTGAGAAATGAGACCACAAAGTGACATGGGTTGGTGAGATTATTACATGAAGTGAACATGTAATAAATGAAGTGTATCCCACATTGATAGATTAAAGTAATTAATCTATGTTTTGAGGTGTGTAATAAACATGTATTGCAATTTGAATGTGGATAATTACACCACATTTTGCACATGGGGAATTACACATGAATGTTGAACGCATTTTGCACATGGTGAAAATGCATTCAAAACTTGTAACGGCTCCATTGATGGCGTAGGTTACCCATGTCTCATGCCTTGTAACGGTCCAGCCTTGATGGCTGAGATAGGCTCCCCTTGGGTGGACATGTCTATAAATAGACATGCATTGTGTTGTATCTTGCCCCCGGTTCCCCAAACATCAGACAACTCACGAAGCCAGAGATACTGCAACATTTCCCTCATATTGCTGCATCTTTTTTGTTGTTCTTCTGCAACTCAGTTTTGCCTCTATTCAGCTCGCCGGAGCCTTTGCGATTTGCGGTGCTGCCTCGTAAAGGACGAAGCCGTTTAACCTTTGGGGAGAAACTGCCGTTAGACAAGCACTACGTCGGCGTATTTGTCTTGCGGGAAGAGGGCTTCCTCGACTCGGCTGGGATTTAAATCCTTTATATTTTTTGTTTATTTATTTAATTTCATTATATTTCAATTGTTCTCGTACTAGCAGTATCTGCAGATATAATTGTAAAAACCTGCTGTACTAGACATAATTACTTGCAGTGTTTTCAGTTCTTCTCCACAGATCTTGTACCCAACAATCGCAAGACAAATAACTTCTTATGAAGACAAGAGAATAGCTTTTGATAATTGGTGTCAAGGGGACTTTCTTTGTCAAAATTTTGTATTAAATTGTCTAGTAGATCCCCTATACGCCGTGTATTGTAATGTAAACACCGCAAAAGAGTTATGGGAACAACTAGAAAAGAAATACAAGACGGAGGATGAGGGTACTAAGAAGTACGTCGTGGCCAAGTACATGTCATACCTATGTTTGACGGTCATTCAGTGGTGGAACAAGTGCAAGAGTTTCAACTCATTTTGCACAATGTTCACGCCGAGGGGATGTTACTCCCCGATGCCTTCAATGTGGCTGCGGTCATTGTGAAGTTGCCTCCTTCGTGGAAGGATTTCAAGAGCTACCTTAAGCATAAGCAAAAGGCTATGTCTCTTGAAGATTTGATTGTCAAGCTTCGTATTGAAGAGGACAATTGAAAGGTGGATCCTAAGCCGAGAGCTATGGATGCCAAGGCCAATTTGATGGAACGTGGTGGTCCATCAAAGAAAAAGCAAAGGCCTAACCCATCGAACAAGGGGATTGTGATACAAGAGCCTAAGTTTGAGGGTGTGTGCTTTAATTGTGGTAAGAACGGTCACATGGAAAATCAATGCAAAAAGCCTAAGAATAATAATAAGGGCAAAGCAAAGATGAATGCCAATAATGTTGAACCCGATAATGATTGGGAAGATGACTTGTGTGCCATGGTTTCCGAGGTTCACCATGTTGACAATCCACGCGAATGGTTTGATGACACGGGTGCGACATGTCATGTGGCTTCAGATAGGAGTGTGTTTGTCTCCTACAAGCCTGTTGAGGGAAGAAAGCTCCATATGGGAAATCATGCTTCTTCAGATGTGGTTGGAGTGGGTAATGATGTGCTCAAACTCACTAGTGGCAAGGATTTGACCTTGAAGGATGTGCTGCATGTCCCAGACATCCGAAAGAACCTCGTTTCGGGCTCTTTACTTGTAAATCATGGATTTAAACTTGTATTTGAGTCTGAAAAGTTTATCTTGTCAAAGTTTGAAAAGTTCCTTAGTAGAGGTCATCTAGCCAATGGTTTTTTCAAGTTGAATGTAATGGCACGGCGCCTAGCCGGAAAGAATATCAATAAAGTTGAATCTTCTTCTTCTTATTTGACTGAGTGCTCTTCTTTGTGGCATGTAAGATTGGGACATGTAAATCTTAATGCAATAAAAAGATTAGTAAATATGAATTTACTAAAAGTGGCTGAATTCAAACAAACTAAATGTGAAGTTTGTGTCGAGGTGAAAATGACAAGAACGTCGTTTAATTCAGTCGAGAGGAGCACAAAACCTCTAGAGTTGATACACACAGATTTGTGTGATTTCAAAATGGTGCAAACTAGAGGTGGGAAAAAGTATTTTATTACTTTTATCGATGATTGCACCAGATATTGTTATCTCTACTTATTGAAAAGTAAAGATGAAGCAATTGATGCCTTTAAAAATTATAAAGAAGAGGTTGAAAATCAATTGAGTACTCGGATCAAGATGATTCGAAGTGATAGAGGTGGAGAGTATGTTGCACCGTTTGAAGAATTATGTGCCGCTTTGGGCATTATTCATCAAACAACGGCACCTTACTCACCTCAGTCCAATGGTGTTGCCGAAAGAAAAAAACGGACACTAAAGGAAATGATGAATGCCCTACTAATAAGTTCGGGGTTACCCCAAAATATGTGGGGAGAGGCTGTCTTGACAGCTAACTATATCTTGAATAAGATACCTCTTAAAAGGAAAGAGGAGACACCTTATGAGTTGTGGAAAGGTCGAAAACCTTCCTACAAGTATCTAAAGGTGTGGGGTTGTTTAGCTAAGGTCGAAGTACCTCTACCCAAACAAGTTGCAATTGGACCTAAAACAATTGATTGCATCTTTATAGGGTATGATTTGAATAGTGTTGTGATCGATGCTAAATCTGCATACAAATTATAGCAAAGGGCAAATAAATTTATAGACAACCCAGGGGTTGGTCGATCCCACAATGATAGTGCAACGAGGGAAAATCATGTACTGGATATGGTTTTCAGATCTTTTGTTTGGGCAAATCAATTTTTGGGGTTTTGGTTTTTTCAAAACAAATAATTAAAGAGAGAGATTCAAATATTAAAAGCACAGATTCTAGGGAAATCTACCAATCTGATCAACATGCAAGAAATAAATATTCAAACCCATAAAAGACAATTTTGGTGGAAAATCTATTAATGTGGAATTAATTTCATGGTCGGGCAATTAAAACCTAGATTATTAACTAGTGATTATCTCTTCTCGGTCTCAAAAACACAAGTTAATCAATCTCAATAAAAATCAGATTTTTCCTACAATTGAATTCATCTTGGTCGGACAGAAAATCAAAAGTATTAAACTCTCACTTCCTATTATCAATTTTCACCTCTCAGTCCTTCAATTAATAACTAAAACCTATTCCAATCTTCATCTCTCGATCCTTCAATTGAAAATAGATTTGAAATAATATCAAAGAGTTTAAACCAATAAAAGGGTTTGAATTATTGAATCAAAACATGTATCACAGAAGGAGAAACCCTAGAACCTGTTTAGGGTTCTAGCCTAACATATTAAAGATAAACTTTGCAGGGAAAAATAAAGATTGCATTAAAAAGTAAAGGTTCAACAAAAAGTAAAGAGGAATTCTAAAGAAAACAGAAAATAAAGATGTAAAAACTGTAAAGGGGAAAGAAGATAAAAACTAAAAAGAAGGTTTTTCAAAACTAAAGAGAGCTTTTTTTAATTATGAGCTATTGAAGAGTTTATATAGTAGTAGGGTTGAGGCCTTGGATGCATATCTTCCAAAGGTATGATTTATTGCTTCCGAATTGATGTATATCTTGTTCCCCAAGCAATTCTCGCCCAAAATATGTGAAAATCTCGCCAAACCTCGCCAAACAAGTCTGTCTCGGCCGAGATGGCCCTTGCCACGGCCGAGATGGAGAATTCGGCCCGGCCGAGATGGCTTCATTTCGGTCGAAACAGAGACGTTTCCGCCACTTCCGACCCTTCTGCGCAGTCTCACGGTTTTGGCCATAACTTTCGTATCCGAACTCTGATTGATCCGATTCCAGTTGCGTTGGAAAGATAACTCAAAGTTCTTTCAAATGCCATGCTCCATTAGCTCAGATTCCATTGGTGGAATAATTAGTGACTATTTCTTTGAACATTTGCTGCTTTCGGTACGGGTTCTCCATTGGATTTGGCCTAAAACCTGCGAAATCTTACCATGGCAAGTATAACACCCTCTAATATACACTCATGCTCAGTTTATTCAAGAAAACAAACTAAAATGCATAAAAGAAAAGAAAAACAATGCGATAAGAGAGTAGAAAAACGAGCTTATCAAACCCCCCAAACTTAAACACTTGATTGTCCTCAATCAACAAAAGAAAGAATCAAAAGTTCAAGCAGAAGAGTAGTGCAATGCCTCACAAGATTCATCACATTCAAACTCGTAAATCCACTAGACATCAGCACTTTTGAAAGAATCAGAAAATCTGTAAACCATGGAAGACTCACATGGGAAGTGTTTCGCTCATTCACTCAAGTGTTTAGGATAATTATAAGATCACACGCAAGTCATGAAAATTAAGTTCTACCATAGGCTTGCAAATAATCTCAATCTCCACTGCAAATATGTGCACACAAGTCTAAGATCAGAAAGGACTTTATTCAAGGTTGTAATGTAGGCTTTTGTGAAGGGTAGGGAAATATATGGACAAGTGACTAAAATCAATCAAGTTTGCAAATCTCAACTAATCAAAACCACTATCTAATGATATCCACCCATCTCCTATAATATTCAACATCAAACAAGGCTCTTTTATTTCTTTCTTCTCTTTTTTTTCCTTTTTCACACATATCCTTTTATGCTCTAAACAATTTTTTTGATTATACATTTGATCTTATAAGGATTAACAGACACAACAACACATTTTTTTTTCTTTTCCATTTTCTATTTTTTTTTCTAGAGCCCAACCTTTTCTTTTGCTTTTACCCTTCTAATAATATCTTATCCTTCTCAAATAAATCCCAACCCACTCTCATAGACAAGAGTTTATTCCCCTATTTATTTCCAACTCATAGACAAAGAAAGAAAATATCATAGGCTCAAAAGGGTTGACTAGGGATAACATTTAATTAGGACAGTGTATGGGAAAATAGGCTAAACAAAGATGGCCTAAAATCACTTCCTAAACCTGTGCACACTAGCAGTCTTGAAAGAGAAACAGAGCAAGTTCTAGAGAAACTCAAAATTGCAGACACACTCACAATCGAATTTCAGGCTCAAAAACTCACACTTAGGACAATTTTTCTTCCATAGTAAATATCAAATCATCATCTATCTCATGCCAACGCAAGTATCAAAACAAGTAATCCTGCGGTATTCACATTCATAGGCATACTCAACCACTATCACAATCAACGCAAACTAAGTCAATCAATTCTCATCTCGCATCAAAGTCCTAGGGTTCAAACATGCTCAAGTTCCCACAATCTCGCGTCTTATTCAAAAATTTATTCATGCAGAAATTTAAACAAAGCAAATAAAAGATAGAAAGGAGTTTCAAAACCCTTAAATCTTCATCCCCCCAAACTTATTCGAAAGTCAGAGAGAATAAGTTTGGAAATCAGATTCAGAGTTCGAAACTGTACCTCACTTGTTGGCCTCAGACACCAACTTTTTATCCTTCATCTTCAAACTCAGACCGGCGTGGATTTTAGCTGTTGGCACTGCTATCTCGGCCGTGGCGAGCTCTATCTCGGCCGGGATGGAGCCTTCTTGTCGACCTCTGTCTCGGTCCAAGTATCCCACGTCTCGGTCCTCTGTCTCGACCGTGGCAGACTCTGCCTCGGCTGGGACAGACTTCGGTTTTTTTTTTTTTTCAAAAGGAAAATAAAAACATGAAGTAACATTAATAAAAAAAATTCGAAAATAATAAAACGAAAAGGGAAAAATTGAAAACACAATGGGTTACCTCCCATTCAGTGCCTTATTTACCGTCGTGGCTCGACTCAGCTCAGCTTACCAAGGCGGTCGAGTCCAGACTCATCGACCCCTTGAATCTATCATGAAGGCTTTCCGGTTTTGAATGACGGTGGTGTACTCGGAAGGAGGCAACTTAATTGCTGATTTCACTGACTCGTTTCCTCGTTCCCACCGGATGGCTTCTTCTTCTTCCTCGGGAGTCTCATCTCCTTCTTCTCCTTCTTCTTCTTCTTCTTCTTCAACAGTAGCGATTCGGTTGCACTCCCCTCTCCACTTGTTCTTATCTATGCAGAAGGTAATGGATTCTTCATTCCCTCTCAGTGTGATTTCTCCCTTCTTGCAGTCGATCAAGACACCAGCTGTGTCGAGGAACTCTCTTCCCAGGATCATCGGAGTGTTGGCATCTTCCTTCATGTCGTGGATGATGAAATCTGTACGGAAGATTAAATGGCCAACACGTATAAGAACAGCTTCTACGATACCTTTGGGCTTGGACACATATCGGTCCGCCATCTGGAGGGTAATTGTAGTGGCTCTCATCTCTCCGATTTCCAGCTTCTTGTAGATAGACCAGGGCATCAGGTTGATGCTTGCCCCGGTGTCACACAGCACATTCTGGAACTCTTTCCCTCCTATCTCGATGGGTATCGAGAAGCATCCTGGATCCAATCTCTAGATGGGGATCTGCTTCTGCAACAGTAGACTGCACTCCTCATGTATCCTCACAGTCTCGTTCTCCATGAACTGCTTCTTCTCGCTCATCAGTCTTCTGAGGTATTTCATGTAACCGGGTATTTCCCTGAGAGCTTCAATAAGAGGAATGTTAATATTCACTTTTTTTAAATTTTCAACAAAGCTAGTGAATTTAGAGTCCTCCCTTTTCTTTGCGAATCTCTGTGGGAAAGGCATTGGAGGCACCGGATCAGTTTTTCTTCCTTTATTTTCCTTCTCTTTCTCGCCCTGCTTGGCCTTCTATTTCGACCGAGATGCATCTATCTCGGCCGTCCTGCCTTGCTTCTGTCCCGGCCATTCTTGGCTTGTCTCGGCTGGACTGGCATCTTCTGTCTCGGCCGGGCTAGCTTCTGCCCCGGCCGTCCTGCTTCCGTCTGTCTTGACCGGGATGGGGGTCATCTCGGTCGAGACAGAGATGTTCTGCTCGTGATTCTCCACCTCTATTTCACTTTCTCCTCCTTCCGGGTTGCTCGGGCCTTCATATCTCCTTCCAGATCGAAGTGAGATGGCATTTACTGGCTTTGCCTTTGCTGGGTTTGTCTCTGTTGTGCTCGGCAGTTGCCCCGGCTTATGCTGATTTCCCAAGGTAGCAGCAATCTGACTCAACTGGGTGTCCATCATCTGCAAGTGCTTTGTCATCAGTTGCATGTGATTGGCCATCCCTTTCACTTCATTTTCCACCTTGCCGAATCTGTTGTCTGAGCTCTTTATAAATTTTTCCAGTGTCTCTTCCAGCACAGACTGCTTTTTCTCCACAATTTCACCTCCAGTACCTACATCAAAACCAGGGGGAGGGTGTTCTGCAGCAATGGGGTTAGCATAAGAAAAACCAGGGTGAGATCGCCCATGGTTATAGTGATACCCCTGATTACCTCGGTAGTTATTGTGATAACCACCCCCAATGTAATTTACCTCCGAATTTGCAACTCCAGATGAACTGTTAGCTCCCCGGTTGATGTAGTCAGCCTCCACTGGTACAATTGCCATACTTGGCTCAGTATTAACAGCAGCAACCTTTGTACTCCCCAGCTTCTCAATTTCTTCCCAGAGCTTTTTCACTTCAGCAACCACATCAAACTCTGGCTTGGCTTCCACGGCTTTGACTGGCATCTGTCTCTCAGTAGGCCACTGATGGCTGTTCAGTGCCATGTCTGCCAGAAGTCTCATACTCTCTACTCCACTTTTCTTCATCAAGATCCCGCCAGTAGATGCATCCACCAATTCCTTCATGTGAGGGTTCAGACCTTCATAGAAGTGGCAGACCTGCATCTCAAGATCAATTCCATGTCCAGGGCAGAGTCGCAGGAGCTCCTTGTACCTCTTCCAGGCTTCATGCAGTGACTCATCATAGAGCTGCTTCAATGTGGTGATGGCAGCTTTCCTTTTCAGCAACAGGCTCGGTGGGAAGTAGTTGGTGAGGAATGCTGCTCGCAGCTCCTCCCATGTCCCAATTTGGCTTTTATCAAGCCCAGCATACCAACACCGCGCCTCGTCTCTGAGTGAGAACGAGAACAGTCTCATCCTGATGACGTCTTGGGGGACTCCATTCTGCTTTATCGTGTCGCACACCTCTATGAATTGGTTGAGGTGGGCATACGGATCCTCTACGGCTCTCCCCCCAAACTAGTTCTGCTGCACCATCTGTATCAGCCCTGTACGCAGCTCAAAATTATTGGCGTTGATGCCAACCCTGAATCCTGCTTCATCCTGCTGTGGTAAAAATCGGTCTAGAATAGACCTCTGTGGCACCATGACCTGCCTTTCATTCAGTTCCACCAATCTTGCGGCTTGCTCAGCTTGGGTAGCTTGGGCTGCAAGAAGTTGCGCCCTCAGTTGTTGCACCTCATTCACAAACTGCCTCTGCTCCTCTGGTGTCATGTTTTGCAGAGGGGCTTCTTGATTCGCTTCCATCTCAAAGTTCAACCTCTTTCCTTTCTTTCTGATGTTTCTGCAGGCTGCTTCGATCTCTGGTATAACGGGCTCGAGTGTCTTCCCTTTGCTCCGTGTGTTCATGCACCTGCACAAAACACGAGGAAAAGATCAGGCTGTCCCGGCCGTGATAATACGTATCTCAACCGGGATGGAAGTTTTCGTCTCAGCCGGTTTGTGACTCAACATGACCGGGATGGAGAATTCGTATCGACCGTGGTGGGACTCACCTCGGCCGAGACAGACGCGACTCAGAAAAACTCACGCGAATGGAAAACACAGCGACAGACCCCAAAACAAAGAAAAATAATACTAACTCGAAAATAAAATGAAAGAGTACAACCCAATCCAGAAGTTCTTCAACTTTCCAGTAACGACTCGCTGTCTGACTATCCCTGGCAACGGCGCCAATTTGATCGATGCTAAATCTGCATACAAATTATAGCAAAGGGCAAATAAATTTATAGACAACCCAGGGGTTGGTCGATCCCACAAGGATAGTGCAACGAGTGAAAATCATGTACTGGATATGGCTTTCAGATCTTTTGTTTGGGCAAATCAATTTTTGGGGTTTTGGATTTTTCAAAACAAATAATTAAAGAGAGAGATTCAAATATTAAAAGCACAGATTCTAGGGAAATCTACCAATCTGATCAACATGCAAGAAACAAATATTCAAACCCATAAAAGACAATTTTGGTGGAAAATCTATTAATGTGGAATTAATTCCATGGTCGGGCAATTAAAACCTAGATTATTAACTAGTGATTATCTCCTCTCGGTCTCAAAAACACAAGTTAATCAATCTCAATAAAAATCAGATTTTTCCTACAATTGAATTCTTCTTGGTCGGACAGAAAATCAAAAGTATTAAACTCTCACTTCCTATTATCAATTTTCACCTCTCAGTCCTTCAATTAATAACTAAAACCTATTCCAATCTTCATCTCTCGATCCTTCAATTGAAAATAGATTTGAAATAAAATCAAAGAGTTTAAACCAATAAAAGGGTTTGAATTATTGAATCAAAACATGTATCACAGAAGGAGAAACCCTAGAACCTGTTTAGGGTTCTAGCCTAACATATTAAAGATAAACTTTGCAGGGAAAAATAAAGATTGCATTAAAAAGTAAAGGTTCAAAAAAGTAAAGAGTAATTCTAAAGAAAACAGAAAATAAAGATGTAAAAACTGTAAAGGGGAAAGAAGATAAAAACTAAAAAGAAGGTTTTTCAAAACTAAAAGGGTTTTTTTTTACTTCTGAGCTATTGAAGAGTTTATATAGTAGTAGGGTTGAGGTCTTGGATGCATATCTTCCAAAGGTATGATTTATTGCTTCCGAATTGATGTATATCTTGTTCCCCAAGCAATTCTCGCCCAAAATATGTGAAAATCTCGCCAAACCTCGCCAAACAAGTCTGTCTCGGCCAAGATGGCCCTTGCTACGGCCGAGATGGAGAATTCGGCCCGGCCGATATGGCTTCATTTCGATCGAAACAGAGACGTTTCCGCCACTTCCGACCCTTCTGCACAGTCTCACGGTTTTGGCCATAACTTTCGCATCCGAACTCTGATTGATCCGATTCCAGTTGCGTTGGAAAGCTAACTCAAAGATCTTTCAAATTCCATGTTCCATTAGCTCAGCTTCCATTGGTGTAAGAATTAGTGACTATTTCTTTGAACATCTGCTGCTTTCGGTACGGGTTCTCCATTGGATTTGGCCTAAAACCTGCGAAATCTTACCATGGCAAGCATAACACCCTCTAATATACACTCATGCTCAGTTTATTCAAGAAAACAAACTAAAATGCATAAAAGAAAAGAAAAACAATGCGATAAGAGAGTAGAAAAATGAGCTTATCATGCTGCCTATCGATTTTTGGTGCACAAATCGGATAATCCGAATGTGACCAAAGGCACCACTATAGAGTCAAGGTATGCTATATTCTTTGAGAACATCTATCCTTGTAAAGTTAAGGAAGATGTACCGACTATGTCTAGAAAAAGGACATATGAAGAGGCTACTAGTTCTACTCCTATGAAGATGAAGCAATTGATGCCTTTAAAAATTATAAAGAAGAGGCTTAAAAAGCAATTGAGTACTCGGATCAAGATGATTCAAAGTAATAGAGGTGGAGAGTATGTTGCACCGTTTGAAGAATTATGTGCCGCTTCGGGCATTATTCATCAAACAACGGCACCTCACTAACCTTAGTCCAATGGTGTTGCCGAAAGAAAAAATCGGACACTAAAGGAAATGATGAATGCCCTGCTAATAAGTTCGGGGTTACCCCAAAATATGTGGGGAGAGGCTGTCTTGATAGCTAACTATATCTTGAATAAGATACCTCTTAATGGGAAAGAGGAGACACCTTATGAGTTGTGGAAAGGTCGAAAACCTTC
>JAPKLW010005793.1:0-19497 GCA_026898455.1 Plectranthus barbatus | reverse complement strand
TTAATTTTATCTTAAAATTGTTCATTATATTATAATATGCATTTTCTAAAGGAATATAATGCACTTTATGCATCATATTGTGCATTTTTAAATACGATTTCATGCATTTTAGGTATATTTTCGTGCATTTTACGAAAATCAATATGTTGTTATGAGATTTATATATAGAATCACTATTTTTTTTTGTTAAGGTTTTCGTCCTCTAAATTTATCCAACAAAGGATTTTATTTGATGGCAATGGCCGTATTATTTTTTGCATTACTTGGTTTATATCGACAACTTTATTCTTTATTACATCATAAATAAAGCATAATATTAGCACAGTGTGCATTAATTACATTCACACAAAAAGATCAAAGATGAGCCGTCAAGGAATAGGGAGTCTCTAAATCTAATGCTCAGCAGGGTATGCAGCGAAGCCGTAGATTTTAACCACACACTTTTACATCTTACTCCATGTTTATTATATTTTTTTACTTAAGTAATATTTTATAGATCCGAAATGTCATCCTCCCCGTAAACGTCACGTTCAATGCCGCCTCTAGCATGAAGGAAATCTTCATGTAGAAACAGGCCCCTATTGGCTTCCCATCTGGTGTAGAACTCTGTATCTTCGTTATACTTCACTCTCTGCACATCCCCCGCCGGGATGTACAAATAATCTCCAGTCCCCAATTCATGCTTCTCCTTCTTCGTCAGATTCCACACGCATAATTTCCCCCAAATCACCACCAAATCGTACCCAGACTTGTATTGGCGCGCCGGCTCCACGCTCCCGCTCTTATACCTAACGATCACCGCCGTATCCCTTAGAATTATCCTCGATCCTTCGGCCGTGAAATCCTTCTCCTGCCGAGACTTCGCCAGAGAGCATATGGAGGGCGACGGATCCACCTCTGTGATAGGGTTTTCCGCAAACTTAAAATAGTTTATTGATGAATATAAATAGAGTACAAAAAAGATATGAAAAAGATATAAGATATGTAAATATCTATGAAACCCTAAATACAAAACCCTAAATATGAATATATCTTTATATTCTATCATCCCCCCTCAAGCGAAGGCATCGCAGTGTGTGGAACGACATCGATCCTGAGCTTGCTGCGAAAGAATTCGAAGAGAGGTCGAGGTAGAGCTTTAGTGAAGACGTCCTCGATTTGTAGATTAGTCGGAATGAACTCTGTCTCTAACTTCCCTGCTTGAACCAATTCACGAACGAAGTGGTAGTCAATGTCGATGTGCTTCGCTCGCTTATGGGCAATGGGATTCTGTGTGAGAAAGATGGAGCTCTTGTTATCGCAGAAGAGTTGAGGCGGGCGAGTGAGAGGGGCCCGAAGTTCATTTAGCAGCGACGTGAGCCAGATGATTTCAGCAGCTATATTTGCCATGGCCCTGTATTCCGATTCACAGCTGGAACGAGAGACAGATGGTTGTTTCTTGGCGCTCCATGAGACAAGATTACCTGCTAAGAATATAGCATAGCCATAAGTTGAACGACGGGTGTCAGGGCAGCGAGCCCAGTCCGCGTCAGAGTAGGCAACGAGGTCACAAGCAGCCGCCCGAGAGAAGATTAAACCGTGAGATAAAGTGCCCTTGACGTATCGAAGGATCCGTTTGACAGCCTGAAGATGATCAATAGTAGGACACTTGAGGAATTGACTAACCAGATTAACAGCAAAGGCAATATCCGGGCGAGTAATAGTTAGATATTGGAGAGCACCAACTAAAGACCGATAGTGTGTGACGTTCTCATAGGTGACACCGTCCTGAGTAAGGGAGATGCCGGCGGCAAGCGGAGTAGCTACCGGTTTCACGTCAAGCAAGTCCGAGCGCTCTAGAATATCCTTGGCGTACTTTGCTTGAGAAAGAATTAAGCCCGAAGTAGTGTAAGTTACCTCCAAACCCAGAAAATAACTGAGAGTTCCCATATCGGTCATGGCGAATTCCTTGTGCATACCTCGCCGAAATATAAGAAGCATTATTACCAGTTAGAATGATATCATCCACATAGACCAATAAATATAGAAGATAGGAGCCGCGACTGAGAATGAAAAGCGAAGTATCCGCTTTGCTACAAGAGAAGCCAACGTCCAAGAGAAAGGAGCTCAAACGGTGAAACCAGGCACGAGGGGCTTGTTTGAGTCCGTATAACGCTTTCTTGAGAAGAAAGACATGATTCGGAAATTTAGAATCAACAAAACCAGGAGGTTGAGACATATAAACAGGAATGGAGAGATTACCATTGAGAAAAGCGTTCTTGACATCAAGCTGGTGAAGCGACCATGAGTTGGTGACGGCAAGAGATAGAATAACCCGAACTGTGGCTGCTTTGACTACCGGGCTGAAGGTGTGAGAGAAGTCAATGCCAGGAATATGAGAGAAACCTTGAGCCACTAAGCGAGCTTTGTGGTGGTCGATCGACCCATCAGAGCGGAATTTAGTTCGGAAAACCCACTTGCAACCGACAATGTTGCAGTTAGTAGGCGCCGAAACAAGCCCCCAAGTCCGATTTCGATGTAGAGCATTCATCTCATCAGACATTGCAGCGAGCCAGAGCGGGTTTTTGGAGGCAGATTTGAAACCCTTTGGTTCGGAAGCAGAGAGAAGAGTCGTATGTAGGTTGGTGGAAGCATAATAAGCAATATGCTGAGGCTTAAAGATCCCGACACGAGCACGAGCGGTCTTATGGTGACCGGACGGAGCTGCCGGTGGATCAGGCGGAGCCGCGGGTGTGGCTGGCTCAGGCGATGGTGGAGCAGCTACAGGCGGAGGGAGATCATCAACACAAATAGAACAAGGCATAGATGTACCTTGGGCGTGTGTTGTGGCAGCCGGCGTGTGTGACGACGAAGCCGATGACGGCGCTGTCGGAGTGAAGGCCGCATGCGGTTCGAAGAAACCGGAGATATCCAAATCAGTGAGCGGACGGGCCGAGGAAGAAGACGCCATGGGAAAGCACGACTCATCAAAACGTGCATGGCGTGTGATGTAGATCCGGGAAGTGGTCGGATCTAGACACCGATAGCCCTTATGCCGAGATGAGAATCTAATAAATATGCAAGGTAAACTGCGAGCAAAGAACTTGTTAGTAGCATAATCCCGTAAGCAGGGAAAAACACGACAACTAAAAGGATGGAAATTCTCAAAGTTAGGAGAAGCCCCAAATAATAACTCAAACGGCGACGAGCCTTTAAGAACTGGAGTCGGTAACCGATTTATAATATAGACGATAGTGGAGAAAGCGTCAACCCACATATGTAAAGGTAGATTTGACTGAAATAAGAGAGCCAGGCCAGTCTCAGTAATGTGTCGAAGCTTACGCTCCGCACGTCCATTTTGTGATGGAGTATAAGGACAGGACAAAGTATGAAGAATGCCTTTTGAGCGAAAGAAATCAGAGACTGCAGAGTTAATAAATTCACCACCTCCATCACTTTGAAAAACCTTGATCGATCGAGAAAATAAATTTTCAACAAGACTAGTAAAGGTGCGCAGAGCCGTGTAGAAATCCGACTTTTTAAGTAAATGATAGAACCAAGTAAATCTGCTATAATCGTCAATGAAAATAACATAGTAACGGAATGAAGCATTTGACGTTACTGGTGCAGGACCCCATAAATCGCAGTGAATAATATCCAATACATGCAAAGCACGTTTGGCATTCAAAGTAAATGGCAAACGAGAGCTCTTTGCTTTTTGACAAGAAACGCAAACAACAAGTTTGGGCAAACAGGAAGTAACAGAAATACGACCTTGTTTATTAAGTAAAGAAATAGCATCAAATGAAACATGTCCTAGACGACTATGCCAAAGCTCAAAAGAGGCTTTTAAAACATTGTTTTGCAATCTAGAAACAAAAGCAGGAATTACACGATCAAGTGTGTAGAGGCCATCATTACGCCGACCGTTTGCAAGAACTTCCTTGGTGTGGCGGTTCTGGATTTCAAAGAGATTATCAGAAAAAATAACATCAACCGGAAAGTCGAAGTGAGTTTACTGACAGACAATAAATTCTTGGTTAGAGACGGAACCACCAAGACATCCAATAAATTTAATGAATTTGAAATCCGAGAAGAACCAATACAAGAGATAGGAAGTAGAGCACCGTTACCAACTATAACTCGATCAGAACCAGAGTACGGATTAGAAGTGTCGAGGGCTGCAGCATCTGGTGTCATGTGAGCCGAGGCACCAGTGTCAAGATACCAATCAGAAGGCGAAGGAGAGGACACGGAGCAGCTCGAATTAAAGGCCTCTGCAAGATTAGAGGTGGAAGTCCGAGAGTACCTTTCCGGGCAGGCATCGGCATAATGGCCCTCATTGCGACAAATCTGGCACCGCGGAGGGCGACACTGATTGTTCTTCCCATTGCCACGGCGACGGCCATTACCACGGGAATTGAAAGAGCTATTGTTCGTCCCTTGGCGCGCAGAGCCGTTGCGAGACGAGTCAGATTGTGCGCCGTGCGATGTATTGCCATAGAAGGCGACCTGCATAGAAGGAGAAGAGTCCATGGATTCCTGAAACATGGAAAAACTTTCAGCCTTAGATAAAAGATCGTGAAAAGAGGGTAAGGCCATGAGGGCCATCTGCGCCACGGAGAAGGACGCAAAGGCGGGACCGAGTCCCCGGAGAAACCGGTGCGCTTTGTCTGTATCATCCACCGGACGTCCGATCGTCGCCAACTGATCGCAGATAGATTTAAATTCGCGACCATATTCAGTGACCGTACGGTTGCCGCGCTTGATCAATTGAAGGTCGTCTTTTAAACTCAATTCTCGCGTTTTTGATTTGTTGGCAAAAGCAGCATCAAGCGCCGTCCACACGGCACGAGAGGTGCTGCAGCCAATAACTTCAGCCATGGATTCTTCGGACAAGGTCGAGAGAAGGAGAGAGAGAGGAGACGCTGGTCCTGAAGGTGCCAGGCGGCGAAGGCAGGGTTCGGCATCGCAGCGCGAGAAGGGGACGTCTGCATCGAGGGCGGAGGTGGTAACGTGCCATCAACATACTTCATCAAGTCCTGCGAGATGAGGAGAGGCTGCAACTGTGAGCGCCATAGAAGAAAATTCGACGAGGACAATTTGATGGTGATCATATGAATTAGGGTAGATAGAGGGAGGGCGTCGAAAGCCATGGGAGGCGCAGTTGACGTGAGAGAGGAGAGGGAGGCGTGAATTAGGGTAGGGATCGTATTTAGGCTGATACCATGATAGAGTTTTCCGCAAACGTAAAATAGTTTATTGATGAATATAAATAGAGTACAAAAAAGATATGAAAAAGATATAAGATATGTAAATATCTATGAAACCCTACATACAAAACCCTAAATATGAATATATCTTTATATTCTATCACGCTGGACTCCTCTCGATGCCGATTTTGGCCATTTCCTCCACGGATTCCTCGAAGAATGACTTCATCTCCTCGGGCCATGGATTGTTGCCGGACGCGGGGCAGGGAGACGTGAAAGGAGTGTTGAGGAAAGTGGTGAGGATCTCGGAGGCGACTTCCGGCGTCGTGGACATACCGGAGACGGCGAGGACGTTGCAGTTGTTGATGGACCGGTTATTTCGGGCTTCGCCGGGTGTGAGGCAAGTGGTGGCGTAGACGCCGGGGAATTTGTTGGCGAATATGGCGACGCCGACGCCGGTGCCGCAGGCTAGCAGGCCGCGGGTTTCGACGGTCGAGTTGGTCTTGGCGGCTTCGCTGACGCGGCGGCCAACTTCTTCGCCGATGGAGTAGTATTTAGAGGTGCCGAGATCTTCGACCTCGATGTTGAGAGAGCGGAGCTGTTCCACCAGCGTGTCCTTGAGGCTGCAGCCGAAGTCGTCCGCTCCTGCTATGATTTTGAGGGGGCGGTGGGCGGCGGTGGAATCGGTTTGCGCCATGGCTGAAACTTCAGTCAACAATTGACACTAGTGAAAAGGAGTGCTGAGCTAGAGCGATATAAATAAAGTAACGACAAGATTAAAAATCTAGATATTTTTATCATAATGTTTTGGTGTGAAGAAATGATTGGCTATGGGAGAGATAATCAAGACATTTTGTCTAAATTGGATGAACCCAACCCATCCATGACTTTTAGAGTTGAAAAAACCCACAAACGTCGTCATCGCATAATAATGGATTTGTATCTTGGTGAAATTTATTAATACTTATTTTTTTATTATACATTATCAAAATACTAAAAATATTATATATATTTGAAAAAAAATATTTAATGCTCCATTTTAACATTTTTAGAATTTCACTATAGATTTTTTGCAAAAATAAGATTGATTTAAACATTTGAACTACTCCCTCCATCCTGATTTATTAGGTCATTTTCTTTTCGGCACGGAAATTAAGAGTTGTGAGTGTAGAATGAGTTAGTGAGATTAATATTTTATTGTTGAGTGTGAAAAAGTTGTCATTTTTGAAAAGGAGCCAATTTAGTTGGGACGCCCGATTTGGTAAGAGGACCTATTCTGCTGGGACGGAGGGAGTATTAAATATTATGAACCGACTAGCATAATTAAAAAAATTAAATTTTTAATTGAAAAAATTGAAAATTAAAGAAAAATAAAAGAAATAGATCTGTGTCGGAGGTCGGAGTCAACTCCGTGATACTGACCGGACCCAACTTAAAAAATATATAACATATTGCAATTTTTGCTTTATATTTTTAGTGGTAGAGTCCGGTCGATAATGACGACACCGATCAGGCCCCATCACTAAAAAATATAAATAATATTTTATAATTTAATGGGAAAAAAGGGGTCTATCACATATATAATTTTGTTTCAATATTTAAAAAATAAAATAAAATAATAGGGTCGGTGTACGGGCGCCGACACTAATCTACCACCGATCATCACGTTGTTGGTCGGTGGATTGGTCATTGTCATCAAAATGACACCTGACCTACTTTTTTTATAATTTTAAAATTATTAAAACAAGTTTTTGATTTGATATTTGCTTATAATTTGATGATTACTACTCAAATTATATTATTGATTTGATGCATTAATAATTTTTAATAAAAAAATTGGCATTTTTTGAACGCGTTTAATATTTTAAACATTTTCATAATGTGTTTAATAAACTTGGATATTTAAAGTATTTTTCACTTTTATCTATACAACTAAATCTTTATATGTGTAATTCACGAATAAATATTTATAATTTTATTATAATCTTAATTCTATATTTCTAAATATTGCTTAAAAATACATTTGATTTGTGTTCACCAATATTATATATTAATTTCATTATAAATCCTAACTACATGTATAAATTAATAAAAGTAATGAAGATGTGATATTTTGATATATATAGTAACACTGACATAAATATGATTTTGTTGTTACTCCCTCCGTCCCGGCTGAATTGTCCCGGTGACTTTGGGCACAATAACCAAGGAGTATGAGTGTAAAGTAAGTTGAGTGAAATTAATATTTTATTGTTGAGTGTGAAAAAGTTGCTTTTTTAAGTCATGGGACAATTGAGGTGGGACGGACGAAAAAGGAAAGTGGGACAATTGAGGTGGGACGGAGGGAGTATTTTTTTATTTCATAGATATAAATCTCATAATAACCCACTTCACGATGTACTTAAATGTATGGAGGGAAAACTATCAATTTTATTATAAATTATTCAAATTTTCTCAAATATATTACAAACTATGTATATTATCAAAAAATATTACAAACTATTAATTTTGTTTCAAATCTGTGACGGGAGCAAATTTCTAGCAACGAAAAGTTGACTTGGCACGTCGGTGACACATCAACGCTTGTAAATATTACAAACTATTGTCAATTATATTACAAATTATATAATATATATCCAAAGAAATGCTCAAACTACCAAGTTATTTAAAAAATATATTTTTATGTATTTTAGAATTTTAAATATTTAAATAAATATATAATTATACTTAAAATTGTTCTCGCCCCTCAATTGTAATAACTACTCCATTATTCACAACTAGTTTTCTGCCCGCGCGTTGCGCGGCGTATATATATTATTTGTATTGTATTATTATTATGTTATAAAAAATTATAAAATAAGTACTATTAAAAAAAATGAATATTATAATTTATATACATAAGAACTATACACTATAAAGAATTGAAATAATAATTGACACATAAATAATGAATCTTCTAACATATGATAAAGTGCTTATGAATAAAAGATTATTTTTAATAAAAGTATCTCAGTATATAATAGAATAACTTATTTATGTATGAGTAGTAATAAAATTAATACTTGATAAAATAAAATAATGAAGACTACATAATATAAATGTATGAAGATTTTCAACGATTAATTATTCATTGATTTGAAGAAAAACATATGAATTACAACATGTAAAATTATAAATTCTGGAAAATTTCTTTGTTCATAACATTTGAAGTTTTTGACAAATTTCGGTCGTCTTTGTCACATATAAAGATTTTCAATGCAGCACAATTTGTGACCGTAGATAAAAAACATATAACTATCCATGTGCAAATACTGGTTTGCTGAGAAAAATTCCCACATGCGATAGTGACTGTCCTAGACTCTTCTTTATGGTCATGACATATGAAATCTAAATTGGGAATTGTCTATGCTGAAACTTGAATGGAATTTGAGGATCAAATGGTATTATAGTCATCCTTGGAATAAAAACCTTTTCACAAGTATCTTTTCCACTCAGAATCTTGGCCTCTATGACATGACTACCAAGTTGTGTTACAACCAATCGAGTCCCATTGCAAAAACCAGATGAATGATCAATGTTCATTAACAACATGATCGATGTTCCAACTTTTAAATTAATCTCATGATTTGGTAATCCAGGATACTTCAATGTATTCAAGAATTCTAGAGTGTGCACTGCATTAAGAATATTTGCTACATTTTATGTTGTGCAAATAGAATCAGAACTTAAGTATACCTTGCCCACATTATTGTTTAATGATATACTGATTGACCCTCTCAATCACATCATTCTTCAGCTAGCCCGGTGCTGCAAATATGAAACATCTATTGATCCAATAACTGTTGTAGGATACGTGTTATTAACAATAGCTCTGATTGGATCTCCGGTGAATTTAATATTAATATCTCCAGGGATATCAATAACTCCTTCGCCCTCATTTGGTGCTCTTTAAGTCCCATCCCTAATTGTCGCAACCCAATCAACAAAGTCTTTTAGTGTGGATGCTTGCATATGCTCTCCAAGCATATTCAATTGCATGTTTATCGTCAACTTTAAGACTTTCACATGATGCCATAAGTAAGATGAATTAACTGTTGCATTAACTACATCTCCTCTACTACTTCTTGGTATAACAGGCGAAATCTATCTAAAATTACCACCAAATATAATAATTTTTTCTCCGAATGGTTGATTGTTTGTATATTCTGGAAGCGGATTATATCCCGCATTGTCTCATTAATAATTTATGGAAAAAGCATATCACCACTCTTCTCTACAGCCAAAACCTATTTGGTTACATGGACGACACCAAATCTCTTCCCTCTAATACACTTCCCTCCACCGGTAGCACCCTGTAGTCAATGGATCATATGAACTCTAGCGCACCAAAAATCAGTGACTACTTAGTCTACTTCTCTCATCTCAACAGAGGAGTTCATGGCTGAAGTACTCTACTGCACCATCTTGTGCGTGGTATGGCTCGCTCTTGAGGTCGCGTATAGTCACAACTCTAAATCTCGCAAGCTATCCTCAAATAAGACCTCCAAACTATGAAAAAAGGGAAATGCTGCTCAAATGATGCTCACTCCTCTTCATAACTTCTGCGATCTCCTATCTAAAGCTGAGAGCTTTGTATTATTTAAAGAGTCCATTAACACGACATGATCTTCCTCTATTCCTTCTACAACCATTATAAACCTTCGGGGCAGTGCCCACCTTCCTTTGGAAATTCTAATTCTTCTCGTGGCCATGGTAGTGGTTCACGTTACTCCAACTCTTGCAGTCGTGGCCGCAATTAAAAACTTCGACCACCTCCCTGCCAAATTTGTCATCATGAAGACGACTATGTCAATTTATGTCTGAAAAGGTATTCTTCACTGTCATCTCCAGTAGCTGCCCACTTGGTTGACACATTCTCCACTGGCTACTCTCTCTCTCAACCTGAAACATCAATTTGGTTCCTTGATACCGGTGCCTCAACCCACATGACACCAACTTCTAATTCTTTGGAGAACTCTCAACCGTACTCTAGCATGATAGTGTTATTGTTACTAATGATGCTTGGTTATCTATCTCTCATATTGTTAACACTCGACTTTCTGACTGTGTTTAATTATTGAATGACTTGGTTGTTCCGACCCTCACCAAAAATATGCTTTCTATTAGTAAGTTGACATTGGGTTTTCCAGCTTGAAGTGATATTTAATAAGACCTCGTTTACAGGCCCAACAATTTATGCATTTTTTATTGGTAGACACAAAGCATCATAGAGAGTGTTGCTTCAATCCTTCTCCATCATAGCTTTGTATCAATGTTCCTAGCTCCCCGCCCAATTACATTGACCGTCTCGCGGAGCTCGAACTTCTGGCATGAATATTTTTTTGCCTTTCTCACTCGTTTCTTCTCACTAAAGCCTACACTACTTTACCCAAAGCATAATATACACCAGGACACAATCATGCATATGAAATTTATTAAACTACGATAAATCATATAAAAATAAAATAAATATCTTGACTATTACAAATATAAGCAACAATCATCTTTGTGATTATGGTCACCACTACAATGTGTGATATATACTACAAAATAATGTCCCATGTTTGGAGAGCGGTAGTAGTGAAAGTGCATTGCGCATGACTAAGAGATCATGGGTTCAAATTTCTTTTAGGATAAATTATGAGTTTAAATTAATACATTATATTTAATATACGCTATAAAATAGTATAAACACCACTATGAATTAAAGTCGGTATTAGTAAATGGATTTCTCTACATACAACTCCACTGTATATTAAAATGATTGTTTTATTTTAATTTATTCAAGAATATGTAAATAGTACACATTAGATGATATATAAAATTACCTTTAAAAAATCACAAAATCAAGTGTAAGAAAAACACGGATAATTAATTGAAGAAAAACTTCTTGCTAACAATGGGAAAAAACAAAACTATCAAACAAAATCCAATATACACGGACTACACATGTGATAAAAATAAATAAATAATAATTATTTTCATAGTTTGAATAATATTCTTTTGTGCAATACTTTTTACAGGGAAAATATATTGGGTAATTAATTTTGTTAAGATTTTTGCTTTTAAGTATATATATAAAATTTGAAAATGAAAAGTGAATGTCGATAATTTTACTTTTTGTTTGTAATAAACTTTAATATCGTAGAATTATAATTAATTTATTTTTCAATAAACTGAATGATGTTGTCTTTTTCTGTTTTTATACATACAACCTTGTTCTTTTTTCTAAAATAAACAGGCTGTGTAATTTTTTGTGATTTAACTTATTTTATAAAAAGAGTACATTATAAAAAATGAAATCTTTTTTAATCGGATTGAGATACCCAATTGTACTAAAAGTGCAACACCTATGTTGTTCCTCATTACCTTGTTTGTAGAATATAAAAATATATTAGATAACAATACCTTTTGAAATACAATATAAATATACACCCCTAGCTCAATTGTCACACTTTTCTTTTTCGTCTCTCCCAACTCAATTGTCTCACATTCTTTTTTCGTCTGTCCAAGCTCAATTGTTCCATTATTAAAAAATGGTAACTTTTTCACACTCAACAATAAAATATTAATTGTCCCAGTCAACCCGGGACAATTAAGCAGGGATGGAGGGAGTATTATTTTTTAATTCCCAGTGTTAATAAATAATTATATTAATTTTTAAAATATTCAAAATACTACGCTAAATTAAATGATTTTTTAGTTAATAAATATTAAAATATTGTTTAATTTTCTTTATTGAAACTTAATAAATAATGATAAAATAAATTTTATATAAATGCTAAATGAGGCTTGTGAAAAGTAATTGCATTGAATATTTGATCGGCTATATGTTATTCATCATTTTATATAATCCGTAGCAAATTATATAATATTTTTAATCTTTTATCATTGTATTTATGATGAATACTTCGTCATTGTTTATCATTTCTCTCACAAGTATTTTAATATAATAATTTCTAAATATTTCATCTAAAAATAAGAAAATTGGAACTTGATTCATTTAATAATAAAAGTAAAAGAGAAAAATTTCATAAGCAAAATATTAATATTATTCCCACCATAAAATACATTTACATTGTTAAAAAAAATACTAATTGACTTTTACACAAAATATAAATATTATTTCCACCCTAAACAATGATAATTCATGTTATATTTTTAAAACTAATTGATTTAATGTCCTTTTAAGAAAAATATACAATAAATAAGGTAATTTAATTTGACCATCAATAGTATGTTGTAGTTAATGCATACCACTAAATTACGTAATCAAACATAAATAATCACATTCATTTATTTATACTGATTGACATTAGGTTGATTTTATGAATTCTTTGTATTTTATTATTATTTGTATATTAGTGTGTAGTAGTTTATATTGCAATATCGAATATTCCGAATCTTATGAGATCACAATCATTTTACTTGGTTCGTCTTTTTATATATTTTGAAGTATTTTATGGTCTTTTACACTTAAGAATTGTAAATGAATAATTTTTATGTACGATTTTGATCGTGATTACATGTTCCAATACAAAAAGTGAAATAGTGTATCTTATGCAAGTATTAAATAATTTTAATAAGTTTTGTTTTGCATAATAATGATATTTTATTACATAAAAGAATCATCACTTAATTTTCCAATAGAAAGTAGATATTGGTTACAAACTTTATTAGAATAATTTCTCATGTTACTAAATCTCTCCTCCTTTTGAATTTTGCTTTATATAAAAAATATCCTATATAACATTAATTGAGATTAAGCTAAATACCAAAATTATATATGTTGATTGAAGCCGGAAAAAAAAATTCAAGAACAATAAGATTGATATGAATCTAAATGTTAAAGTTACAATATCAAAGAAGAAAGCATAAGCAAATGAATTAACAAATGAAAATACTAAATAACACAATATAAGACTTGAGCATCCAAGTCTTCTTCCTCTCAAATCGAAAATATGTAAGATGAATATATTAAAACAAATGAGTTGCTAGGTTAAAAAAAACAAATCTAACTATTCTTAAGAAGAAATTATCGCCTTGGTTGACTATGAAAACTTGAGAAGAAATGATGGAGTGGATTCTGAAAAAACAATCATATTTATAGTACTCCAAATGTAATATTGGGACTTTAATAAATTACATTACTTATTGCATTTTTTCTAAATTGCATATCAAATGCCTATAATTTGTATTCTTATATATTACGTAAGATTTGAAAGTTTTAGAAATCATCATTAATCTTAATAATGATAATGCTAATTGATTTTTTATATATAAAATTAAATAACAATATTAGCAGTTATATTAGTGTTAATAAAAAAATAATTATCAAATATTTGTAAATACATATAAAATATGTACTTGAATATATATTATCCATAAGCCTAATATTTATAGGTGTGATTATTAAATAAATTATAAATAGTATGATTATAGAATTCTAATATATTTAATTAAGAAAATAAAAAGGCCACCATGAAAATCCCAAACCGTTAAATAATAATGAATTGGAATCAATTTGCTAAGTTAATGTGTATTAGTACTGGTATAAGTATTTTATGATAACTTTCCATAATTTTTTTATTCCAATTTACAAAACAAACACCATTAAGTCTTATTTGATTTCTCACAATAATTAATGATTTAACATTTACTCCTCGTGTTAATAATATCACTTATTTTCATTATCTTTTGTGTTTATTTCGAGAAGTTTTGTGTAGGTGCATAAAAAATCCTCTCTAGGGATTTTGCTTTTAAGATAGTATAGATTATTATTTTTAATTGCTACACCAAACTTTATTTATTTGTTTGTTTTTATGGTTCGGAATAGTTAAACAAAAGAAAAATATAGGATAATTTTTAATGAAAATAATTAGCATGTACATGAAATAAATTAATACATATATTTGTTTTTCATAACGCAATGCACTTGCGTTTAGTTTATGTTATCAATAATAAGATACTAATATTTTTAAATAATAGTGTTTCTTAATATATAGTAAATAATTCACATTTTACACTTTTTCCATAGTTTAAACCATCTATTATTCACCGCTAATTAATTAAATTATTATTTCATTTTATCACTGGCAATTTTTAATATATTGTATTTAAATGAATCATAATTCATTGATAATTAATTATCTTAACTATCTCATTTTCTCTCTAATTATTTTTTAATGACAAAATGCATTGACATTAAATACTGAACTTTGCAAATAAACATGAAATTTAATAAAATGAAGAAATGAATATATAATAAAATAGCATATAATGAAAGTAAAAGTACTTAATAAGATTGTACAATGAATTAATATAAAATTACAATAAATTAAAAAGTGCAAAAATACTACTGAGTAGAGCGACGTTAAACACCAATGAAAAGTCAAATAATTGAACTTGAAGTTATAATGTATTCACAATCTAAATAACTATTTCTTTTGTGGGAAATAAATCTCTAAAAGTATGTACATCCAATACATACAAATAATTATATCAACAACTCCAAAAAAAATATCTTGCTTCAAGACCTGCTTTTGAATTGCAAACACCTAAAGCACCCCTCCAGGCTCCTATTTAGGGCTTCTTAATATTCCATACAACAAATATAAATACTAAAGATTAATTGTAGAAAAAATACAACTACTATATGATGGAACTATAGAAATGCTAATAAAAAAATGAAAATGATTTGATGATTCTTGAGAATTATAACCTATTTATACTAATGATGATGATAATGAATCAATAAAAATGCCACTAATTATGTTTTGGAATTTAATTATTTAGTTATAATTAATTGCATGAATTGCGTAAATTAAGCATTAATCTTTTATGAATGATCATTATTAGTATATAGACTATTTGAATATAATAATATGATAACTATGTATATATAGTTTGCCACTTATTCTAAATTAAATAATATATTAAAGATTTATGCTTTATTAATTTAAATTATTAAATAATCATTTAAATTTAAGAAAACTAATAATAGAAATCTTAAATAATATGAAATTAATTATTTAACATTAACATAAATAAGAAATAGAATTATATAATACGTATGCAAACATTTATATGAAAATAATCCATTTAATTACATATATATCTAACATAATAATTGTGAATTATATATTATAATAATTACATACTTACCATAATTATAATTAATTACCTAATATATAAGAATGATATTTATGGTAAATGTTTTTGGGGGGAAAACTTTTTGCTTGGGGGTTTTGCTTTTTAGTAGATATAGATATAGATTATTGAGGATCAAATAATAATGTTGCATATATTTTAGATAATAAATAACATCACATAAAAATCATAATTTTATAAAAGTAATGCTCAAAATACAACTAAAATAATGTTGACGCAAATTGTACCCGATCCCATACAATCATTAAGATTTATGTTTCTAATTTTTTAATATTTATTTTTTTAATTTATTAAATATATTTATGCTGTTATCTTTTAATTATTATCTTTTGTTTCCCTTCTTTTAAATATAATTAAATAATGGTTTTTTGCCATTAGATATTGTGAGAGACGAGAGCAACCGTTTTCCATTTCTTTTTTTGCCATTTTTTATTTTTTTTATTTATCAAGAAATTTTATTTAAATATTTGAAGTATAATTATATATTTACTTAAATGTTTAAAATCTTAAAATGTATAAAATATATTTTCTAGAAAACTTGATAGTTTGAGTTTTTTATATATACTAGATTTGCACCCGCGCGATGCGCGAATTATATATATATATGATATTTTATTTTATATATAAACTCTCGAATGAGACGGTCTTACTTTTTTATTGTAAGACAAAATCTAATTATGTATTTCTTTATTGTAATTAATATATTTATTTGTTGTAAATAATGTAATTTTTTATAGCTAAAAAAATAATGTATTACAAAATGAAATGATGCATTTATCTTATTGAAATGATATATTTAGGTCCGTCTCACAATAAAAAATATGAGACCATCTCTCAGGAGACCAAGTCTATTTTATAATATTAAATATATAATTAACACAATTATACATATCTTAGTGATTTTTTACATGTATTTCATTTTTACTCATAAAATATTAAATATATTATAGTAATATAGACTATTTTCTATATAATACGTCAAACTGTATAAGTTTAATGAAAATAAAAAGAAGTATATCAAACACAAAATATATGAGATTTGATTTAAATATAATAAATATAATCAATTAGTGGGGTGTAATATTTTAAAGAAAAAGTGACAAATATAATTTTGCATTTTCTATTATTATTTATTGTATATCTACATAAAAAGAATAAATAAAAAACAATCTACTTTATGGCGGGAACAATTAATTACCACTATTTTACTTTATTATACTCTCTTTGTCCCGGTCAATAAGTCCATTTAACCGAGCATGATAACTTATGTTTGTGATTGATAGTGGAATTAATATTTTATTAGTTAGTGTGAAAAAATTGTTATTTTAAAAAAATGGACTAATATGATGAGACTGATGAAATATTATATAGATATGAAACTACATGCTCTAAAATTTAACTAACACAGAGCATATAATTTTCCATAAAAGAAAAATAATAAAAGTCATCCTAACATAATCATGAGCAGTTTCTATATTATGATTTGAAACTCTAACCTATAGAAAATAAAACAACTTTTAAAAAATTATACTCTTATTAGTGTTTTGAGAAAAAAAAAGTGTTACAAATAATATCCGTGAACTTCTTATTATTATATATTACTCCATATAACTACAATTTTTTATAAGACCATTATGATATTTTTAATATTAGATAAAAGATAGATTTTAAATATTAATATTTCATGAATTAGAAAATTCTGATAAATAATTTAAATTTTTTTCTCATTTACTAATCTTGCCATATAATTAAATGATTTAATGGTGTATACATAAATATAAAATAGAGATAGATTAGTTATAATAATAGTAATAAAAAAATAATAATATGATGTGATGTTTGGAGGTAAAATAGCAATCTCGTAAATAATTGAAACTTCTTTTATATATATATATATATATATAATTATAAAATAATAATAATAATAAAATAATAATAATGTGATGTGATGTGATGTTTGGAGGGAAAATGGCAATTTTGTAAATAATTGAAACTTCTTGTTTTATATATATATATTAGATTATATAATTTGTAATATAATTGAGAAAACGACAATAATTTATAATATGTTTGAGAAATTCTACAAATAATGTGTAATTTCACAAGCGATGATGTGTCTCCAATGTGCCAAGTCAACTTTCTGTTGCCGGAAATTTGCTCCCGTCATAGATTTGAAACAAAATTGATAGTTTGTAATATTTTTTTATAATATGCATAGTTTGTAATATATTTGAGAATGCTTAAATAGTTTGTAACAAAATTGATAGTTTTCCCGAGTAGAAATCATATAATAAAGCTTTTTCCCATGTTAAATAGGAAATCATCTGGATCTTTTATTTTGTTGATCCAATGATTGTGATAATTCATAATTTATTAGATAAATAAAGTAATTAGGGTATCTTAGTAATTTAGCTAGGGGCGGCTGATACGATCCTCGCCGAGAAGGTTTAGATCGTAGCCCAGGAACAAGAGTTGATACGACACGGAATCGACTCGAACGGAATTGGAAACGGAAACAACGAAAGGATGGAAGTTCAACAACCCTAATTCGACCCTTCAAAAGACGTATTCCAGACGAATCTCATATACGCCCCAAGAAGCTGAAGAACTAACGACGCAGAACGGTAGAAAACACCACAATCGGATGTGTAAGTCCGGTTGATAAGTCAATTCGAATTTCAAGGAATCTACAGAAATTCTTGAGCTTTCAGAATAGGAGAATTAAACTCACAAATATTATTGAGTGAAAACTGAATTACAATGAAATTATAAAGCCCTATTTATAGGGAGAAAATCAAATCTCTAAACCTAATCTAACTAGGAAAATAAATCTGAAAACCAAATCAAATCTATTAAGATATACAACAAATATATCTTGATATCTTTGTAATAAAACGAATCTAAATCCTAAAAAATCTAGAAATCAAATCAAATCAAATTAAAACTAAATCAAATCTTATCAAGATATATCAAATCCATTATCATATCTTCAACAAATCTTCTTGAAATATCCTGATAAATCTTGTCAACTGGATCTCCATCAGCGGCAATCTCCAATCCGACATGAACCTTACACGAAAAAAATGGGTTGGGTCAACCCGTTTAATTTTTGGGTCAGTTTCAGGTCAAACCCGCCCAACCCATTTAATTTTCGTGTCGCGTTCGGGTCAATCTCGGGTTGACCCACGAACCCATTTGACCCACCAATAAAATTAATTGTTATTATTATTATTATTTATGAAATATAATTATATAAAAATTTAATAAATAAAAAAGCCTAAACCTAATTTTTTAAATAATTAATTAACACAATTTTTATTTTTAAAAATAATTAAGACAATTTTTTTTTATTTTTAAAATAATTAAACAGGTCATTTCGAGTCAGTTTCGGATTGACACGAAAATAAACGGGTCGGTTCGGGTTGAGACTTTTGCATCAAATGATTCATTCTTAACTTGAATAAGATGCATTTTTATTCTAAAGCATATGTATTTTTGTATTCATATTGATTCCTATCTTCTTTATTCATGCTCTTTCTCTTTTCTCTAGCTCAGGTCAGACCAAACTGCGATAAATTTAGTAAGCGTGAGGCCGATCTCTTGTTATCTGTGATACTGATATTATATACCACTATTAAGGCCTAAATACAGATTAGAGGGCTGCGCAGTTTCTACCTTTTCTTCACCTGCAACTGCAAGCTCATTCCCTCACCTTCTTTTCATAGCTCTCCATCACTTGAAGTGATAATGCAAATGAAAAAACTAAATTATGGGTATAGAATGGTGGGCATAAAGTCAAATATTTTATTACATAAGAAAGCAATAATATTTAATCCAAAATCCAACTTCGAAAGTACCAAAAAAAATAAAAAAGAGAAGATCAGTTGTTAATCTCAATTTCAATGGCGGCATTAGCAGCAGCGAGATCTTCATCCAGAAACAAGTCCCAATGGCCATCCCATTTGATGAAGAACTCTGTATCTTCGTAGTACTTCACTCTGTGCACATCCCCTGCAGGCGTGTACAAATAATCTCCATCCACCAAATCATACTTCTCCTTCTTCGTCAGATTCCACACGCATTTTTTCCCCTTCAT
>JAPKLW010005792.1:0-19499 GCA_026898455.1 Plectranthus barbatus | reverse complement strand
TGGACAAAAACCCCATGATAAGTTAGCGAAATAATGAACTTATCAACTCCCCCAAACTTAAACCGTTAATCGTCCTCGATTAATCTATAGACAGAAAATCAAACCAGCATGCAAGATACGAATTTTTCAATGCCTCACAAGTCTCCAAACTATCAAAGTCACGACGATCCACATGTACTGCACATTCAAGACAATAATCAAACAATCCAATCATCAAAGGGAAACCTCACATTGTCATCTGTTTTCACTCATCCCTCAAGTGTTTGGGTTGTGTAACAACTCTCAATTTCAAGGTTAATGCGCACTTACCATATGTTTGACAAGTTTCTCATCTCTCCATTGCTAAATAGTGTAATAAATCAAGTAATCAAATAGGTCTTAATTGGGTTGTAATGTGGCTTCCTAAAATAGGTGGGATGTTTTTGGCAAAGTAGTTCACTCCTATTCTCGTTCAATCATCACACCATATTTGAACATTCAACTTCAACCACTTCATCATCATTTTTTTTTTAGATAAGCTCTCTTCATACAACTAAAGAGTTTTAACAATGCAAAAGCACTTTTTTTTTTTTTTTTTTTTTTTCTGATCTCATCTTATAATTCTCATAACTCAAAAATTTCAATCTCCCGTCCAGATTAATTCAGGATCCCTTTTTTGCAACTAATCATCCCCCCTCTCACTCATCAACCATTCTAAACAAACGAACAATTCATAAGGCTCAAAAGGGCTACAAGTGGAGATTTTTAAGGTTAGTGTATGGGATTTGGCTAAGAAAGAACATGCCTAAAATCATTTTACTTTTATTATCACACTTATGCAACCTTGAGAGAGAAACAAGTCAAATTCTAGAAGATTATTGCATACGCACCTTGTCACACATCAAAGAAAGATTCAGGCTCAATTCTCACTTGGGTTAAAAATTGTTTCCCCTCAACAATCATCAAGTTCAATTTTAGTCTAATCATGTACAAACACACTTCACACAGCAACTCATCAAGCAGAAGACTCCTATCATTGGCTATCAATTGCAAGCGGATTTTCAATTCAATGTCCACAAATCAATCAATTATCAATCACAGTTAACGCAGGTGGAGGATTTTTCACAATCTCAAGCCTACAAATCTTAGGAGTTCCGACTGTCCTATGTTCAAGCGCATGCATGCAATGCAAAAACTTAAATACTTACTAACTAAATCATACTAAAGCGATAAAAACATAACTTTCCAAGGCAGTCAAATCAAAAATAAACAGTAAATAACAAATTAAAAATAACACAAGTTTTACGCTCCCAGCCGTCATCCCCCCCAAACTTATTCAACAGAATGAAGAATAAGTTTGAAAATCGAGCGTGGGAAAGTAAAACTGTACCTCACTGGCCACCCTGGCCATCCTGTGTGTCGGGAGTGTGGCGGCGGATCCTGCGTCGGCGAACGTAAGTAGTCACCTCCGGACCATCATCACCGGTCGACAGCAGCTGTCTCATCTGATCCTCAAGCAGCCCCTTGCACTCAGACAAACAAAATTCACAATAAAACAAGATTAAATTGAACATAAACTGACTCGACTCTCCTAGGACTTAAGAACCTAATAAATCAACAAGAAAAACAGAGATTATTGGGTTACCTCCCAACAAGTGCTTGGTTTAATGTCGCTAGCTCGACATTACCTCTCTTTATGGTCTGTCTAGGTAGTATGTTTCCACAACGCAGACTTGTTGTGGGCTGTAGTACCTTTTCAAGTTGCTACCACTGACCTTAAAAGTGGTGCCATCTTGGCCTGCCAACTCTACTACTCCATTGGGGAAGGCACTAACGACAGTATAAGGGCCCTTCCACTTGGACTGTAATTTTCCGGGCATGAACCTGAGGCGAGTGTTGAACAGAAGCACTCGATCGCCTGAACTGTAAACTTGAGAGCGAATCCCTTGATCGTGGAACTTCTTTGCCCTCATCTTGTAAATTGTACTGTTCTCATAGGCCTCATTCCGTAAGTCTTCCAGCTCGTTCAGGGCCATGGCTCGAGTTGCCGCAACGTGTTTCCAGTCCATGTTGAGCTCTTTCAGTGCTTTCCATGCCTTGTATTCCATTTCTACAGGCAAATGACAAGACTTACCAAAGACAAGCTGATAAGGAGTCATACCTATAGGGGTTTTGTAGGCAGTGCGGTAGGCCCATAGTGCATCGTCCAAGCTGATCACCCAATCCTTTTTTTGTTTGACCGTTTTCTCCAGAATCCGCTTGATTTCCCTGTTGGAAAGCTCAGCCAGTCCGTTCCCTTGAGGGTGATAGGGTGTGGTAACTCTGTGCTTTACCCCATACCTAGCAAGAAGTGAAGCAAGCAATTTGTTAAGAAAATGCGAACCACCATCACTTACCAATGCTCTTGGCGCTCCAAAACGGGTCATCAGCTTCTGCAGGAAGTTGACTACGACTCTCGAATCATTCGTGGTGGTGGGAATAGCCTCCACCCATCTTGAGACATAGTCCACTGCTAAAAGGATATAGGAGAAACCTCTTGAGGATGGGAATGGTCCCATGAAATCTATCCCCCAAACATCAAAAATTTCAACCTCGATCACTGGTATCTGCAGTGTCTCATCTTTCCGGGAAAGATTTCCAGTTCTCTGGCATCGGTCACATTCAGTAATCCAGCCCCGGCAAGTCTCATGAATAGCGGGCCAGTAGAATCCACTTGCTAGAATCTTGAAAGCAGTTCGATTGGCTGAATGGTGACCACCTGTAGGAGAAGAATGGCAAGCCTCGAATATCTGCCGCCACTCGGATTGCGGAACACAACGCCGAATGATGCCGTCGGCGCACCGGCGCCACAGGTATGGATCCTCCCAATAGTAAAATCGGACTTCGTGCAGGAACTTTTTCTTTGCATAAGGGGAGCTGTCTGGAGGAAGGGCACCAGTGGCAAGGTAGTTTGCATAGTCAGCAAACCACGGTGTCTTGGACTCGAGCGTCGCTCTCAAATCTTTAATGTAACAAATCTGCTCATCAGGGAATGTCTCCCGAATCCTCAACTCCTGCTCTTCCGCCTCAGGTGAAGGCTCCAGACGAGACAAGTGATCAGCAATCACATTCTCGCTCCCTTTTCTATCCTTGATCTCTACATCGAACTCCTGAAGGAGTAGGATCCATCTAATCAACCTGGGCTTAGCATCCTGTTTAGCAAAGAGATATCTGATAGCAGCATGATCAGTATAAACAATAGTTTTCGTCCCAATAAGATAAGACCGAAACTTATCAAAAGCGTAAACAACTGCTAGCATCTCTTTTTCTGTGGTAGTATAGTTACATTGCGCTGGGTTCATGCTCTTGCTGGCGTAGTGGATAACATGAAACAGCTTACCCCTCATCTGGCCCAAAACTGCTCCTACAGCAAAGTCACTAGCATCACACATTAATACAAACGGCTCACTCCAGTCTGGAGAGGTCAGAACTGGTGCAGTGACTAAAGCATTCTTCAATTGCTCAAAAGCCTGCAAACAATCAGAGTCAAATACAAAAGATACATCTTTTTCCAATAAATTGCAAAGAGGTCGAGACACTTTGGAAAAATCCTTGATGAATCTTCTGTAGAACCCAGCGTGGCCAAGAAAACTCCTTACGCCTTTCACATTGGCTGGTGGTGGCATCTTCTCGATTGCAGCGACTTTCGCTCGATCCACTTCCAGTCCTTCGGCTGACACTCTATGTCCCAGGACAATGCCTTCACGCACCATAAAATGGCACTTCTCCCAATTCAGACATAAGTTGGTCTCAGTACACCTCTCCATAACAGTAGCTAGGTTCTGCAGGCAGATGTCAAAAGAACTACCGAACACAGAGAAATCATCCATGAATACCTCCATGATGTCCTCTATCAGATCATGAAATATGGCCATCATACATCTCTGGAAAGTTGCCGGTGCATTGCATAGGCCAAAGGGCATCCTTCGGTAGGCGAATATACCGTAAGGACATGTGAAAGCCGTCTTGTGCTGATCCTCAGGTTCTACGGCTATCTGGTTGTAACCTGAATAACCATCAAGGAAACAGTAAAAGGGGTAACCAGCAAGTCTATCTAACATCTGATCAATAAATGGAAGTGGAAAATGATCTTTGCATGTAGCGGCATTGAGAGCTCTATAGTCGATACAAAACCGCCATCCAGTGACTGGTCGGGTGGCGACTTCTTCTCCATTATCATTCTTGACAATCTGCATCCCCCCTTTCTTTGCGACCACTTGAGTCGGGCTCACCCATTTACTGTCTGAAATGGGATAAATCATCCCATGGTCAAGAAGTTTCAGTACTTCTTTCTTCACTGCTTCCTGCATGAAAGGGTTAAGCCTCCTCTGTGCTTGCCTCTTTGGTTTAGCATCTTCCTCCAGAATTATCTTGTGCATACAAATTGATGGGCTGATACCTTTAATATCCCCTAGTGTCCAGCCTATAGCAGTCTTGTGTTGTCTCAAAATTCGCAGCAGCTTGTCCATCTCAACCTGGGTCAGAAAAGAAGACACGATTACAGGAAAAGTGTCGTTTGGACCAAGGAATGCATATCTGAGATGTGACGGTAAAGGTTTTAGGTCTAGAACAGGTGAATCGGAGTTAGATTGTCCTGCGCCGGTATCTATCTCGGCCGAGATAGGTTCAATATCGGCCGAGATGCCTTGTGTTGGACGAATCCCTTTTCCACGTCTCTCTGTTTCGACCGTTTTACAGGTTGCGTCAACCGATTTTTTTGTATCGGACGAGATGGTAATTGTCTCGGTCGACATGGTTGTTTCGACTGTTTTTTCTTTCATAGCGGCCAGGCTGCATCTTCCTCTCGTCTCAGTCGATGTGTTCTTCATAACGGCCGAGACAGAGGCTTCCCTTTGTTTTTCTTCTGGTAATTTGCTGAACCGGCTTGGCAACTTTTCTCTTTTTAACTCTTTGTGCCTTGGAACTTCTTCGAATATGTCCAGCTCCATCACAAGGTCTAGGATTTCCTCATCAGCAGTGTCAAGATCTGTGGACGAAAATAGAGAGTGAAGTAAACAGTTTTCAAGAAAATCAGGATCAGATTTAAACGAAGAGAAAGGTGAAGAAATCACCGGCTCAAAGCAATCGATCATGTGACACTCCTCTTGATAGCTTCCATCATCGTGCTTCTGCATGGACTTGTAGATTGAAAAGGTCACGGCTTCATTATCGACTCGGAATGTCAATTTCCCGTCTCGAATGTCGATCAGGGCTCCTCCAGTCCTCAGGAATGGCCTCCCCAGAATTAGCGGAATATTGTGATCCTCTTCCATATCTAAGACAACAAAGTCAGCAGGAAGTATGAAATCTTTGACCTTTACCAGTACATCTTCGACAATCCCTTTAGGATATGAGATTGATCTATCAGCCATTTGAAGTGTGATAGTCGTTGGCTTGATATTTCCAATCTCCAGTCTTTTGAATATCGACAACGGCATCAGGTTAATGCTTGCTCCAGAATCGCAAAGCACTTTGCCGAATGTCTCTCCTCCTATTACACATGAGATGGTGAAGGAACCAGGATCTTCCCTCTTCAAGGGCAACTTTTTCTGAAGTATTGCACTGCATTCTTCGAAAAGATTCACCGTTTCGTGCTTTAACATGGGTCTTTTCTGTGCCACCATATCCTTCAAGAATTTAATGTAACCTGGCATTTCCTGCAAAGCTTCTACAAGAGGAATGTTAATGTGTACTTTTTTCATATTTTCAAGGAACCGTGCGTACCTTTCATTCATCTTTGTTTTGGCGAAGCGCTGCGGATATGGCATAGGCGGGCGGTGAGTGGGCTTGTCTGACGGTTGCCCCGGCTGAGATGATGGCTGACCCGGCCGAGATGGAGCTTGTGCAGTGGTTGCGTCAACTGCTTCTGCCCCGGCTATGATGGGATCTATCTCTGTCGAGACAGTATCTTCCCTGGCGGCTTCTTCTTTCTGATCTGATTCTTCTCCTTCTGATTGGCCTGCTTCTGCTTCGGGATTCTTTGGCCCCTGATACGATTTTCCACCTCTGAGAGTGATGGCATTGACCTCGCCCTTTTGATTCTTCGGATTGGGTTGAGTGTTGCTCGGAAGGTGGCCGGGTTTGTGCTGGGCTCCAAGAGTATTTGCGATCTGGCTAACTTGTGTCTCAATTATCTTTAAATGCTTCTGCATCCCTTCAATCTTGTTATTGATCCCTGAGACTTCTTGATCCAGCTTTCCTACTTTTTCGGTGGACCCTTCCATGAATTTGGCTAGGATTTCTTCGAGATTGGACTTTTTCTTCTCAATAATTGCTCCACCTTGAGTTGCAAAATTGGCCGGTGGTTGTTCTGCTCCTTGAGGATTTGAGTAAGAGAAACCAGGATGGTTTCTTACAGCATTAGGATTGTATCCTTGATTGTTTTGCTGATAACCGCCTCGGTAGTTGTTCTGGAAGTTTCCTCTCTGAACAAAATTCACATCCATACAATCTCCTTCCTCTTGGATTTGAACTTGCTCTATTGCCGCCACTTGCTTTCCGGCTTTCATAGCTGCAAAGTCATCTCGCAGCTTTTTGAGTTCAGCTTTCATGTTGATTTCTTCAGTAGTAGCCTTCTCCACAGCTTTGACAGGCCTTTGTCGAACATTGGACCATCTCTGACTATTGTTGGCCATCTTTTGGAAAAAATCCATAGCTCTCTTGGGACCTTTTGTCATGATGGAGTCCCCCAGTGTAGAATCTACTAGTTCAACAGTTTTCTCGTTCAGCCCTTCATAGAAGATTTCGGCTTGATCTGCCAAACTCAGATTGTGGCCCGGACATACCCTCAGCAGTTCTTTATACCTTTCCCAGGCTTCATGGAAATTTTCATCTGATCTCTGAGCAAATCTTGTAATTTCCTTCTTTCTTTGTCTGATGATGCTGGGTGGAAAGAAGTTGGCAAGAAAGTCATCTCTCAGTTCCGCCCATGTACCAATGTTGGTCTTGTCCAAGGCAGTGAACCACGATTGAGCTTTGTCCCGTAGAGAAAAAGGAAAAAGCCGCATCCGTATGGCATTTTTGCTGACGCCATTGATCTTCATTGTGTTGCAGAGCATAAGAAATTTGTCAAGATGAGCGTAGGGGTCCTCAGTAGCTCGGCCCCCGTACTGACTCTGCTGAACCATTTGTATTAGTCCAGACTTCAGTTCGAAGTTGTTGGCATTGATACCGATTCTGAAGTCGCTCTCTCGGAATTTGGGTCTGTACTTCTTTTGGATTGCATCTTCATCCTCATCTGCATCAAATCTTCCTTGGCCCTCTGCTTCATCATCCTCAGCATCCTCATTATCTTCATCATAGTGTCTGCCATCTCGTAGGTTACGGTTGTTTCTCTCATTCAGGATCCTAATTTCTTCTCTCATTGCTTGCATCTCCCGAACCAGCTCAGCTTGCTCTTCCGGTGTAAGACCGGGTGGAGGAAGCTGATTGTTTTGGTTGTCCGCCATGATCTTATCTTTACTGCTCTCGGCTCCTCCTCGGTTCTTTCTGCTGTTGTTTCGACGGCACGTAGCTTCTATCTCAGTATCTAGTGGAATTGGTTCTTTTCCACTTCTCCTTGTGTTCATAGACTATCTGAAACAAAAGAGCAAAGTGACCGAACAGGAAATAACAGAAAAATAAAGAAGTACGAAGCAAAGGAAATAAAAAGCAGTGAATTTTTTTTTTTTTTTATTTTTTATATGTGTCTGTCTCGGCCGATATAACACTTATCTCGGTCGAGATGAATAAATTTTCTGTGTCGGTCGAGATATAACTCGAACCGGCCGAGATGAAGGAATTCTCAGCACGGCCGAGATGAGTTTCAAATCGGTCGAAACAGACAGAAAAATTTTCTCACGCAACTTAAATTGAAAGCAGAAAAGTAGGCTCAAATCAATATTCCAATAACAAATTCAATATCAAGATTAATTCTATTCAAATCCCCGGCAACGGCACCAATTTGATCACTGTAATTTCTACAGATTAATTATAGAAATAGTGGCAAATAAATTTATAAACCCGAAAGTTATCGATCCAGGGGAATGAAACAACGAAAAATCTTGAGTACTGAATTATAGTTTCTCAGAATATTGTTCGAGGCGATCAAATTTTTAAAAGAGTTTGGTATCATAAATTTCAGAAATAATAAAAACACTTCGTCAATTAAAGGAAACTTACTTTAACAGAGAATTTAAAGGGTTTATTCAGATAAATGCGAGAGCGCAGATTCTAGGGATTTCAGTACTATCTTTACTAACATGTAGAACAAATTCATCAAATGCCAATTTAATTCCTTGAAAGATGGAAATCAGGAAAAATAATGCAAACTTCGTTTTGAGACAGTTTACAAAGTAGATTATTGAAATCCTTTATCCTCTCGGTCTCAAGAAATAATCAATAACTCCAAAAAAACAACAGATAATTTCCTATAATTTAATTCTTTCTTTTTCAGACAAGAATACCCAATTATATTGCGAAATCTTTTCCCCGTTAATCAATTTTCACCTTTTGAGTCTCAAATTAATTAACAGATAACCTAGTCAAGTGGCCAACAGAACCAGGTATAATGAAAAACACAGGATTCCAACAAATCAATCAAGGAAAGGCAAACGATTGAATTAATTCATAACATGTATTCAAGATAGACTTTTAACCCTAGAATCTGATAAAGGAATTAGTTCAACATAACCATAATCAAAGAAATCATGAAGAGATAAAACCTGGAATAATAATCTGGCATTATAATCTGATGTTCAATTGTAGAAAACAGCTGCATAAAATTCCTTCGACTATTACAGACAATAAAACTTCATTTTCCTTTCAAAATAAAACTTCATTCTGAAAGTAATAATAATAATACTCCTCTCTCCCTCTCCTCAGAATATATATCTCCGATTCTTCAGAAAAATCAAACTTCTACGCCCTTCTACCACCTGTCTGAAAATTCCATCCGCCTTCCCTTCTTTTCTTCGTCAAAGATTTGGCAGCTGGAATACAGGTAAGGCAAATCCCAAAAATGTCAAATTTTTCGCCCAGACGACACGCGTCTCGGCCGAGATACACTCCATCTCGGCCGAGATGTCTATCCTTCTTCCTTCCGGTTCACACCTGTGTCGGCATGCAAATCGACCGTCCACCTCGGCCGAGATGGACTTCGTCTCGGCCGAGATGGATCTCTTGCCTCGACATTCAGCTGCCCGTTATGTGCGCATCTCGGGTGATTATCTCGGCCGAGGTACTCCTCATCTCGGCCGAGACTGAACGAAATTTCTTCCTCTCGACCTTCCTTCATTTCAGCCTGTTTCCTGCAAAATTCCACCATCATAATACCACCTAACACCAAAACACAATCATGCATAAATATAAATCATAATCGCATGTCTTGAACACAAACTTGGACAAAAACCCCATGATAAGTTAGCGAAATAATGAACTTATCAGATCCCCATTGCTGAGTTGATGAATCTTGCATATTGATGATTTGATTATCTACCCTGGAATCTGTATCTTTATTTATTGCATTCCAAACCCCTTTAACTTTCTGCATTGTTATCTTTAAATACCAAAACAAACCCTTATTTTCAAGTTGCTCAAACAACTATGTTTTAAGAACTATAGCTAGTACATAGAATAGTGTTGTTATACAATCTCTGTGGGTTCAACCACCTTAGGGTGTTTTATAAATTTATTTGTCGCTGTATTATAATTTGTCTGGTTAATTTTCCAGCGATCAAAGACCTCTTTTGGAGGTTTCCTTTTGGTGACCTTCTCTGAAGACCTGCTCACATGAGCTACTGGGTTTTGCCGTTGTTCAAGTCAGCTCGCGGTCGTGAACTCCTTCTTAGGGTTATCTCGAGGTACTCTCAAACACCCTCTTAGGAAACCTCCATCAAGTAGAAGCTTAGATGACATGACCTCTTCAGACTGTAGGCCAGCTTCTTCAAGTTGTTCCTTAACCTTGCACTGGACCCGAAATTTGATCCGAATCCTTTTTTCTTAATGGGTCTAGATGAGCCTACATATATCTCAACCCCCAATAAATATCGTCGGAGCACAAATGATAAATATTTTGAAATAGTGTATCCAGGTCTAAAAATACGAAGTACTATTATTGTCAAAATTAATCGCAGAAAATTTATTATAATTAAAATGTAATTAATGCTTATACTTGTAACGACATTTTTCTAACCAATATAGTCTCAACACTAAAAAATTAAGCTTTGGGTTTTTGTTCTATAAAAAGCGTAACTTTATAACTTTTATTTGTCAAAACTCAGAACTAGAAGATGGAGGAGTTGAAGAAACAGGATGTTGCTGTTAATGTTATTACTACTACTTCTCGCCCTCTTGCAAACTATCATCCAAATATATGGGGCGATCGTTTTCTCCACTACACCCCACCACCATCCCAGGTAAACAAATATAGATATATATATATTGTCCAAATCTTACATTTTTCATGTAATTATATGGAAAAGATGATCACTTTGTTTTATGTTGCATGGTGGAAGGCTGGTGATGAAGAAGTGGTTGAAAAGTTGAAGGAGCAAGTGAGGAGAGAGCTACACGATGCATCAAACGATGACGTCCGACTACTGAAATTGATTGATGCAATACAACGATTAGGCCTCGAGTATCAGTTTGAGGAGGAGATCGATCAGGCTCTGCTATATTTGTCTCAGAAGTTTCAAGAATTCTTCGAGGATAACCATGATTTGTTCACCGTTGCTCTCGGCTTTCGCCTTCTGTGCCAGTATGGATGCAGAGTTCCATGCAGTAATCTTCTTTCCCTTCCTACAGTAGCAAATATATTTATATACATTCAATACATGTCACGTGCATGTATGTATAATTATATATAACTATATTTGTGGAGCAGATGTGTTCGATAAGTTTAAGGATGGAGAAGGCGGCTTCAAGGCGGCGGACGTGATGGGAGTTCTCGAGCTTTTCGAGGCGACGCATCTGAGAGTCCGGAATGAAGACATACTAGATGAAGCCAATATTTTGTGAAATGTAAAAAAAATATAATTTGCAGAGAAATTTTGGGAAGAAGAAACTGTCAATTTTCTCATTATTCAACTTCGAGATACATCCTAGTATTTATACATGAGATGAGAAGAATCTAGATACAGTTATTTATAACAAAATATCTAACTAACTGCAGCATGGAAGTTCAGTTTGTCACGTGTGCATGTGTGTAACCTAACTTCTAGAAGATGCATTGCATGTGTATTATGCAAGTGTGACAGAAACACTATGTAGCTGGGCTTGATCTATCTTCATCCTTGCGCACATGTGTAAACCTTAACATCCCCCTCTCAAGCTGCACTTCCCAAAGTCGCAGCTTGGACAACAATCGATTAAATGTATGAACTGGAACAGCTTTTGTAAAAACGTCAGCAATCTGAGCAGCCGATGAGACATGAGTTGGTGTGATGAGCCCAGACTTGAAAGCCGTTCTTACAACATGGCGATAAATTTCTATATGTTTAGTACGCTCGTGAAAAACGGGGTTTTCGGCGATGTGGATAGCTGCTTTATTATCACAGCATAAAGTGATAGGAAGTGATAATGAGCAACCCAGATCCTTCATCATATAGGTTAGCCATTGCAGCTCATGTACAGTTGCAGCCATAGACCGATATTCTGCCTCCGCCGTAGAACAAGCAACAGTTGCTTGTTTCTTTGACTTCCAGGACAATATGTAGTCACCCAAAAACACACAATAGCCAGACAAAGATCGACGAGAGGTCTTGCATAAACCCCAATCAGAATCACAGTAAGCATGTAGAGTGAGAGATGTAGAAGATGAGTACATTATACCACGGGTAGGACAGGAAGAGAGATATCGTAAGACATGTATGGCCGCCTGCCAATGTGACTGTCGTGGTGAATGTACAAATTAGCTGAGCTGCTGTACAGAATAAGTAAGGTCTGGTCTGGTGTAATTCAGATATAACAATCGACCCACAAGTCTTCGATACTTCTCAGGTTGATCAAGTAATGGTGAAGATATATCATCCTCCGCAAGAAACCGCAACCCCGGTGGAATAGGAGTAGAAGCGGGGTTCGAATCTAGCATACCAAGATCTTTTAAAATGTCCGTAGCATATTTGGACTGCGAAATGAATATCCCAGCTGAAGTACGAGTGAATTCCATACCCAGAAAATAACGAACCTGACCAAGGTCTTTAATGGTGAAGAGATTATGAAGGTGCTGTTTAATGCGGTCCACAACCGTGATATCAGATCCAGTAATCAGAACATCATCTACATACACTGTAAGAAACGTGAGTGAGTTAGAATCAGCAAGGATAAACAAGCAGTGATCATGCTCCGACTGCTTAAAACCAAACTATAAAAGCTTTGAAGTGAGCTCTGAATTCCATTCACGAGATGCCTGTTTTAAACTGTAAAGAGATTTACGAAGCCGGCAAACCTGACCCGGCTGTGCTTTCGTATAACCCGGAGGTGGCAGCATGTATATATCGTCAGAAAGAGAACCATGGAGGAATGCGTTGTTGACGTCAATCTGCTGCAAAGGCCAGCCCTTGCTTGCTGCAATAGCTACTAATAATCGAATAGTAACGATTTTAGTGACAGGTGAAAAAATATCATGAAAATCTTCACCTTCAACTTGTGTAAAACCCTTGGCTAGAAGCCGCGCTTTATATCTCTCAATGGAGCCATCCAAATTACATTTAATTAACTTTATAAACCCACTTACATCCCACAGCTTTTTTGTCTTTAGGCAATGTAGTGAGTTCCCAAGTGTGGTTTCTTTCAAGAGCATCCAATTCAGCAAGCATTGCTTCCTGCCATTTAATGTTAGTCCTTGCTTGATTATAGCTATTAGGCTCTTGAAAAGTAGACAGCAAAGCAAGAGAGTCAGTTAGTGTACTAGCCATAGGACATGTGAAAATAGGAAAATAATCCACACAAGATAAAGTAGTGGAGTAATCTCGTAGCCAAGCTGGAGGGTGATGGGATCTTGTGCTGTGTCTAATAGGGGGCTGGACGATGGGACTGTTGGAGACAGATGATGGAATATTTGAACTGGTGGAGGATGGAGTCGAAGCATCAGGGATTGGAGAAGAAGATGTTGAATAAGATGCTGGATCAGCTGAATGATTATGAGTAATATGTGTAGGATGAGGAGGAATGTCATCATCGAATTGCTTAGATAATGGAGTAAACATAGGTAGAATAGGGGTTTGAGAGGTCTCAGGAACAGATGGAAAAACTTGTTCTTGGAAATGAACATCCCTTGATATGACCACTTTATTGAGCTCAGGAATATAGATCTTATAACCTTTTTGGGAAGTCGGATACCCAATGAAGATCCCAGCATAGGATCTGCTATCAAATTTATCACGAGAAGGAGATTTAATTAAGGCATAGGCTGAGCAACCAAAAACCTTAAGAAAGGAGTAATCAGGTGTATGATGATGTAGGATGGAATATGGACATTTCCAATCTAAAATGGGAGAAGGAAGCCTATTAATTATATGAGTAGCAGTTAGGACAACATCCCCCCAGAAAAATTTGGGTAACTTAGAGTGTAAAAGAAGAGCACAAGCTACTTGTATAAGGTGCCTATGTTTCCTCTCAACTACCCCATTTTGTTGAGGAGTGTATGGACATGTTTTGTGATGCAGAATACCAAGTTCATTGAACAAGGACAGACAAGAAGAGTTTATGAATTCAGAACCATTATCAGATCGAATGGTTTTAACAACATGTTGATATTGAGTATGGATGAATGTAAGAAAGATTTTAAGTGTGGAGCTGACTTGTGATTTATGAGAAAGCAGTAGTGTCCAGGTACACCGACTATAGTCATCAACCAAGGTGAGGAAAAAACGAGCCCCAGTCCTAGAGGTTATATGAAATGGTCCCCATAGATCTACATGAAGTAAATCAAAACATGCTTTGGTTTTGATAGAACTGTGAGTAAAAGGATCCCTATGTTGCTTAGCTTGAACACAAATATCACATTCATGAGTTAATGAGTGAGATGGAATAGGCACAAACGATTTAAGATGTAGAAGAACTTTATTAGATGGGTGGCCCAATCTGGAATGCCACAAAGGTACATCAAGAGAGGTATTACAAGCAACATTAGCTGAATGAGAAAGGAAATGTGATGCATATTTTTGTTGAGAGGCTTGAATAGCAGTGGTGGAGAATGATTGGGCATTGATGATGTAGAGATGTTTGAGCATTGTGCCTGCAGCTATGATATGATTTGAGTTAAGGTCCTGCAACAAGCAACATGAGTCAAAAAATCTGAAGCAGATGTTGGAATCCTTAGATACTTTACCAACAGATATGAGATTGAATTTGAAGGATGGTATATATAGGACTGAGAGCAAAGTTAGACATGGGGAGATCGATCTTTGAATTTCCTGTATGGGAAACAAGCTGTGTACTACCATCAGGGAGATAGACTGGAATGGGGTTATTGGTGGATGTGGGAGAAAGTAAAAGATCTAAGCTAGTACACATATGACTCGTGGCACCGGTGTCCACGATCCAAGAACCCAACTTAGTATATTCATCAAGCATGGAACTAAAACAAGTAGAAATGGGAGTACATGCAAGGTCTTGAAGGAAAGCCGCATTCACGGCTTCGAAATCAGTTGCAGCGGAAGATTGAGCAGCAGGTAAGGACTTATCCCATTCCAATGGAGATTGTGAGACCATAGCAGCGACATTCTGGCCTCGCTTCTTGGATGGATCGACCAAGTCAGGATAACCCACCAACTTGAAGCATCTATCAACCGTGTGCCCAGTTCGTTTACAGTGTGAACAAGTAAGAGCGGAATAATCACGCCTCTGATGCGGACGAAATCGGCTCGAATCACGTGACCAATGCGGATTGTGCTTGACATGCATGGCAACAGTATCAGACCCCAGGTGAAAATTTTCTGAAACTTGCCGGTTTTGTTCCGCTTTAAGCATCATTGAATATACTTTGGTGATATGAGGTACGGGTTCTTGTAATAACACTTGATTCTTCTCGATGGAGAAAGAATCGTTCAAACCGAGTAAGAACTCCATGGCACGATCCTCCATTCGGATTTCATCAAAAATGGCCATGGCATCCAGCAGTGCTGTGCGAGCACCTAAAACAAAATCATCCGATTTACCAGCATACTTGCGAATAATGCTTTCGCAATCTAACCCAGGACGAATAGCTTCTAACTGATCCGTGAGATCCTTTAGTTTACCGTAGAATTCCGTAACACCACAATTATCCTATTTTGCAACAGCAATATCACGCTTGATCTGATACAGTAAGGACAGATTCGTTACATTGTAACGCTCCTCCAACTCTTTCCATAAGATTGAAGCCGAGCTAACATAAGCAAATTGGTTTACTAACTCTTTGGATATAGAAGACTTGAGCCATGACAAAAACATACTATCTACCTTGCGCTATCGACGAAAATACTTTGAAGTAGGAGAAGGACAAACACAGGAACCGTCGGCGATGCTGAGCTTGTCTTTTGAAACTAGAGCAGTAACCGCCGCTATACGCCACATTCGATAATTCGCATCCGTCAGTGGGAACGAAACAAGAGCGACCCCAGGATGATCCGAACCATGAAGAAAAAGTTGTTCTTCGTATAGAGCGTCTGCTTCAGATAGAGTGGAACTAGCAGCGGCAGGAGTAGCCATGGCGAACATAACGAATCAGATAGAAGAAATCACTGGCTCTGATACCATGTGAAATGTAGAATGCATGCGTGCATGCTTGCTGTAAGAGACGATCAAGTATATTACATAACTCATGACATGTAATAATGAAGAAAAAGAGCATACATACAAGTCGATGCAGGTGGTGGAAAGATCTAGACGTCCCAAGAAATTTCCCATTTGCAAGAGATCGGATGGTGGAGACCTACTTCTGGGTTTTGGGAGTTTATTTTGAACCCAAGTTTGCTTTGGCTAGGATGATTTTAAGCAAAATGCAGGGGTTTACGACTCTCTTTGATGATATTTTCGACGCATATGCTACTTTTGAAGAACTACAACTCTTCATGGATGCAATCGAAGGGTCAGATCAATCATATATATATATATATATATATATATATATATATATATATATATATATATATATATGTGCATGCATGTATATATGATGATTAATTAATTCTATTAATCCAATCTTAGGTGGAGCTACACATGTTTGGAGAAACTTCCAGAAGGCTGCATGAAGATTATATACACGGCAATGTTGGAAGCTTTTGAAGAAGCCGAGGAGCTCTTGATCAAACAGGGAACTTCACATCGCCTCGCCTACGGAATTGAAGCAGTAATCTATTATTTTCTCAAATCATTTTTCACATAACCACTAATTATTAATATGAAGCTAAAAATACATGAAACTTAATTAAGATTTTGGAGGGTATGGCATGGCATGGCATGAGCAGATGAAATTCATAGCTCGAGACTACTTTGCTGAGGTTAAATGGAGGGAAGAAAAGTACAATCCATCAAGCGAGGAGTACATGAAGGTGGCTACAGCAAGCTGTGCTTATACATCGCTCATTATTATATCATTTCTCGGCATGGGGGATATTGTGACAAACGAAGCCTTCGATTTCGTGCTGTCCCAGCCTAATGCCTAATATCGTGAGAGCTGCCTTAATTATTTGCAGGTTATGCGATGACATTGTGAGCCATGAGGTAATTAATTAATAATTTTATTCAATTAATTTATCATCATTTTAATGTAGAATAATCATGAGTTTTTGTTTTTGGACAGTTTGAGAGAGAGAGGGAGCACATACCTTCAGCAGTGGAGTGCTACATGGAAGAACACAAGAGTAGTTCGAAAGCAGAAGCCATTGTTGAACTGTAAAATAGGATTGAGGCAGCTTGGAAAGATGCAAACGAGGCTTTCCTCAAACCTACTCAAATTCCGACCCCTCTACTTCATCGTATTCTCAATTACACCCGTGCAATTGAGGTTATTTACAGCAAAGGAGACTGGTACACCCACGTTGGTCCTCAGATGCAGAGTCTCATCACACAACTTCTCGTCCACCCCATTCCATCACATCCTTTTTAGTTTATTTTTCTCTTATTGAATAATTGGAGTAGAAGATTTCGTGATCGATTCTTCCTTATCGTACTCCTCAAACTGTATCGTTGTTCAGTGCATTTAATAACTCAACTTCATGTAATATAAGTGGTAATTGTTGTGATGAAATAATTATCGTATTTCTCAATGCATAATTACAAATACAGCAAGAGATATATATTTACGAAGGGACGCACAAACTAAAAGATATCAAAGTGTATAATATCTTTAAATATCGTTAAACATAATCTTCAAAATCTTTAATACCACCGTCAAACAGATAGTGGGATTAACAAAAACACGTAGCTTGGAACGAAACATCTCAAATAATGGGCTAGAGAGACTTTTAGTAAATATATCAGCAATTTGCAAAGACGAAGGGACAAACTTGGTGACGAGCCGACCAGATTCAACAAGCTTGCGAACGAAATGGAAACCAATGTAGATTTTTTTTTGCATGCTTATGAGAAATAGGGTTTTGAGTCGAAAATATAGCAATCTTATTATTACTAAGGAGAACAGGCATTTGCGAAGGAGTGATAAAAAGATCCCGAAGTATGTTCAAAAACCCAAAGAAGCTCAACTGCAGTATTGGCTAAGGCACGATATTCCGACTCAAAACTCGAGCGAGAGACATCCAGTTGTTTCTTTGCTTCCAAGATATAATGTTATTGCCAAGAAAAATAGAGAACCCGTATGTTGAGTGACGAGAATCAATGTAATGAGCCCAGCCTGCATCGAAATAGCCAAGAACTTGGAAGGGTCAGAGAGTGAAGGATATGCCAAAACCAAGTGTGGCTTTGCTGAAATTGACTGACAATATTTACTAAGTAAGCAATATTAGGACGAGTGGTAGTAAGGTATTGAAGAGCACCAACGAGAAAACTGAAAAGAGTAGAACCCGCAAATGGAGAACCATCTTTAGATAAAGAGATACCAGGTGCCAGAGGGCTCGACACTCGCTTAGCATCAAAGAGGTCCGCACGCTTAAGAATATCTCGAGCATATTTGGACTGACTGAGAAAAAAACTAGATAACGGATATGAAACCTCAAGACCAAGAAAATATCCGAGATGCTTGATAAGTTCGTTATTTCGCTAACTTATCAATGAGTTTTTGCTCATTTAGTGTTCAAGTTGCGTGATTATCATGTTTATTTGTGCATCGTCGTGTTCTAGTGTTATATAGTCGATTGATGGTGAAATTTCGCAGGAAAATGACTAAGTTTGGACCAAGATGGAAAACAGGCCGAACAGCTCTGTTTCGGCTGAGATGGGAAGCATCCCGACCGTCTTGCATGCCCGAGGTGAAGGCTATTTTGACCACTTTCAGATCGACGCGGGAGCTCCATCCCGGTCGCGGTGAACTCTGCCACGGCCGAGATGGATGATCAACTTGAGAGGATCGGATCGAGTTCACCTTGGCCGAGATGGACCTCATCTCGGCCGAGATGGACTTTGCTGGGGCGAAAATTGAAGATCTTTATGCATTTCTTTCCTTGTTTAATTTAATGCCTTTTGGGAATTATTTCTACATCTATATAAACACTAGTTTTCGAGATTTCTAGGTTAGACAATTGATTTTGAGAGTTACACATTATTTCTAAGGCAGAGTTAGAGTATTATTATTATTCTAAAGTTTGGAGACATTGGATGGAGAAGAACTGTTCCATCAAGACTCCGATTTAATCAATGCAAGTTATTATTCCAGGTTTATTCTTTTCATGATGTCTTTTATTGTGATTATGATGAACTAATCTTTTAATCAGATTCTAGGGTTTAAAGTCTATCCTGAATACATGTTTTAGATTTATTTATTCAAATGCCCTTCCTTGATCGATTTGTGAAATTCTGTGCTTTGAATTAAATCTAGATTTGTTGGCCACTTATTTAGGTTTTCAGTTGATTAATTTGAGACTTAAAAGGTGAAAATTAACTAACAGGAAAAGGATTTCACAATATAATCATTTGTTATTGTCTTAAAAAGAGGGAATTAGGTTATAGGAAAAATCTGTCGTTTTTTGGAGTTTTTGCATTATTTCTTGAGACCGAAAGGGTAAAGGGATTGCGATAATCTACTTTGTAAACTGTCCGCCAAAGAAGTCTAAAATATTTTTCTGACTTCCATCTTTCAAGGAATTAAATTAGCATTTGATGAATTTATCTTTACATTTTAGGAAGGATAGTAATAAGAATCCCTAGAATCTGAATTCTCGCATCTAATTGAAAATCCAGTTAATTTACTCTGTCGGAGATAATTGTTAATTGATTGAAAATTGCTTTCTATTTAATTTCTAAAGTTGATGATACCAAAACCTTCAAAAATTTGATTGCCTCAAACAATTTTTCGAGAAGCTATAGTTCAATACTTAGGATTATTCGTTATTTCATTCCTCGTGGGA
>JAPKLW010005791.1:4148-19502 GCA_026898455.1 Plectranthus barbatus | reverse complement strand
TAAACGTGACGTTAATTATTGATATTTCGTCCTTTTTGAACCTTTTAGTTAGATTGATTCCTTCACTACATTTTCAGCATAAAAAATGTTTAAAGACGATAGTTTGGTAGATACTTTGCTTGGGACGGGTACCAACTAACAACTGCAGATATGGATTTTTGATTTATTACAAGTATAAATCCACTTCGATGCATGAGTTTAATTTTGGTAAAAGCAAGAAAAGAGAAGGCAAGATGATGATGAGTGAGAAAAAAACAGAGATAGAGGAGGTGGAGGAGGAGGAAGAGGAAGAAAAAAAAGAGGAGGAAGTAGAGGAGGATGACGATGAGGAGGAGGAGGAGACTCTGGATCATGTCATTCATGAGCATCCTCTCTCCCTGATAGAAACTGATAAAGGGTTTAAATGTAAAGCCTGTTGGAGGAGTTTCACTGAAGAGGCGGCCTATGGATGCAAGAAGTGTGGTAATGAAAAATTGTTACATCAAGAATGTGCAGAAATGTCGAGAGAGATCAGGCATCCATGGCACCCCCAACACACGCTCGTCCTACAAATAGCCGATGCTTTGCCTTTGCCCATGTGTGCAGTCTGTGAACGAACAATACACAGCGTTGGCTATTTCTGTAGCAGTTTAGACGATGAGTTCCAGATCCACTTCAGATGTGCGCGTGACAAGGACGTGAAGCGCGTAGGTGATATTGTGCCGAAAAGCATGATGCACCCGAGTCACCCGGAGCATCCACTGATTCTAGTGAAGAGAAGGCATACCTTCAAGTGTGATGCCTGCGGCGCAATGGAGACAGGCAGATCCTATGTCTGCATCACCTGCCAGTATTGGATCCACGAGCGTTGCGCCACCTTGCCTGCCACAGCTGATTTCCACCACCTCCACCAGTACCACTCTCTCTCTCTTGCTTTCTATCTCCCCCTCGAGTATATCAAGTTTAACTATCCATGTGATGTATGTGATGTATGCCGCAAAGATTTGCAGATCCACCGTTGGGTGTATCATTGTGAGCTCTGCAGATATGTTGCACATATCAAGTGTGTCACCGGACCGCCGTTGCCCCCTACTACTTTGTAAGATCCCATCAATCGATAATTATTTTATACACTTCTTTCTTTTCCTTATTATTTGTATATATGTTCTCCCCAGAAATGAGGATGCGAATGAGACCAACGCTCAAGGTTTGATCCAGTTTCCAATACACGACGTCTATGAAGAGCTAATCGAACCTTTTGTTGTCAAAGAGAGAGGAGGAGAAGAAACAATGATCGTTCTTGAAAACCACAAGTATTGGGCCCCTAATCACCATCATCATGAGCTGATCAAGAGTTTAGTCCCATCAGGTCATATTAATGATGATGATGATGATGATGATGAAGAAGATGAAGATGAATCAGAATTGACAATATGTGATGGCTGCACAATGCCTATAACATCTCAGAAGCAGAAATACATGATGAGTTGCAGCAGCAGCAGTGAATGCAAATACTTTCTCCACTTGGGCTGCTTCTTCTTACCACCGGAGCTCCCCTCTCTTCCACTTCACGAGCCTGATCACAAGCTAGTCCTTCAACCTTGTCCCGAACTCGACTTCTGGAGGAGATGCAACATTTGTCAGTTCTACACAAACGGCCTAGTTTACAGTTGCACAAAATGCGACTTCGAAGCAAATATCAGATGTGCATCCCTGCCCAACACCATCCAACACCAGGCTCATCCGAATCATCTTCTTCACGCCAAGTTTATCCCCAAAATTCAGGGTGATAAAGAGGCGAAGATAGGGCCCTGCGATGGTTGTGGAAATATTTTACTTTATGGGATGTTCTACAAATGCGGCAGTTGTGAATTCATGTTGTGCGATGAATGTGCTTTGCTGCCGGCAACCAACAAGCCTAAACTGGAGAAGCACCCACTGCCGCTGACATATGATGCAAATCTCAACCATCCCGACCGCTTCTGCTGCGACGCCTGTGAAGATGTGCAAATGAATCCCAAGAGGTGGATGTACCACTGCCGCGACTGCGACACCTCCTTCCATCCCAAGTGCTTTCCTGCTACCTCTGGTTACTATCGAAACATCAAGTTTGGACACAGGTATGCAGTTGGGGCGGATGTCCACCCGCACCCTCTCACATATTCACTTCTAACCACAAAGTTGCGCTGCGACGTTTGTCTCACCAGGATCTACGGAGAAGGTGAAGTTGGTCAGCGTGGATTTCACTGTCCCACCTGCAACTTCTTCATGTGTTTACAAAACTGCGGCTATCGGCGCCTAAATGATATTCAGGCCCTCGATTGACACTATTGGCTTCTAGTTCTGCATGCATTATTAATTTTCATTACTTTTATTGTCGTGTATGTAACATTACAAAAAAGTGGTCTATGATGCCGACAAAAATTGTCACTATAAATATGATTTTTTTCACTATAGCATTTTAGTGATAATATTGTGTGTCGTCACAAGGTCGTGGCTATTGAATAGTGGCTAAAAGGTTTAGCCATGAGCTACTATTATTGTCACTATTGCTTTATTTATTGTGACACCAATTTTCATCACTAATTCACTATTAATTAGTTACAAATTATAATCGTCACTAAATTATCATTATATAGCCACATAGATGTGTTGTCACTAAATAAACATGTTTTAGCCTCAACACTAATTATCACAAAAACTTTATTATTTAGTAGCATAATTTGTCGTCACTAAAATATCATGATATAGTCACACATATGTAGGGGTGGCAATTCGTGCGGATCGGATCCTTATCGTGTCAATCTGTTATTGATCCGATCCGTTAAGGTCAAATCCGTTTCCGATCCGTTAAGAAAAATCAAAATTCGTATCCGTATCCGATCCGTTAATCTCAAATTCGTATCCACACGTATCCGATCCGTATCCGTTAAGGATCCAAAAAGTATCCAATCCGAATGATCCGTTATGTATCCGATCCGATAAAGATCCGATAAGAATCCAAATCATTTTAATTCAATAAGAATCCGTTTCTATAAACATAATTATAATCCAATAAAATTTTGATAAGATAATACAAAATATTCAAATTTGATTGTTCAAATAATGTGTTTGATAAAAAAATAAAACTGCAACTTCATTTGAAATTAAAATCCTCAATCAAATATCTCAAGATACATAGATAAGTCTTAAATTCAAATCCGATCCGATCCGAATCCATTTAGTGAATTATCCAATTCGATCCGTATCCAATCCCAATCCGATCCAAAATTTTCGTGTCATTATCGTGTCGATCCGATAAGGATCCATATCCGATAAGCCTCAATCCGTATCCGTTATTATCGTGCGGATTCGTGTTGGATTATCGGATCGGATCAAAAATTGCCACCCCTACACATATGTGTTGTCACTAAATAAACACGTTTTAGCCACAACAATAATTATCACAAAAACTTAAGATTTAGTAAATATAATTTATCGTCACTAAAACCGTTGACCAAATCATCTGAACCACTTACACTGCACCGGCACGGTCCGCACCTGACCAACAACCTAGCCACCACCAAGCCGCAACCAATGCACTAAAGCTATCTATCTACCAACCGTGCAATGCATGAACCGCACCTAGTTCGCCACCACCAAACCACAACCTTGAGCCATCAACTAACCGCAACTAGCCTGTCACCACGAGCCACAACCAACCGCCATAGAACCGCACTACACCAAGAGTAATCAGGACCTCTGAGCCGTCACCGCACCACCCCACCAATAATCTGACCCTGCAAATAGTTATAGAAAAAATTAATATTCATCATCTATTTCCATCCACTGCACTAAGTGATTGATTGTTAATATTTTGGATAATTAATATATATGTAATGATGACTATCTATCTAAAATTTATAAATTTGTGGAATCCTATTTCACACTTTATAAATTAAATTTTATACAATTTTATAAATTAAAAAACTTCTACCACATCAAAGAATTCTAAGAAATAAAAGTAAAATATAAATATTGGTATTATACAAAAAAAAAACTACTACACAATATTTGCTCTTACTTTATTATTTAGAATTTACCAAAGTGGCATTAGTTATTTAATTTATAAGATTGGTAAGATTTATATTTGAATAAAAAATAAGTTTTGATAAAAAATTTATAATGTAAAATTTTAATTTATATTAAAAATAAATTTTACATAATATGCAACTGAAAATTATAATTTAATTAAACAATTTAAAATTTATGTATTATTTTATATTTTGATTACATAATTAACTCATTACAAATCACAATCTAATTACATGTAATTATTTAAATTATATTATTAAAATTTTAATTTAATTTGGATTTTAATTTAATTACACATTTTAAATTTAATCACCTTTAATTAGAAATTAAATAGGAATATAATCCCAATTATAATTTAAATGTGATTAAATTTATATTTTTATTAATATTTATTACTTAAATACAAATACTTATATAACTTAATTACTGAAATGTATAAAGTCAATATTTAATTGTTATTTATATAACTTCATAAATTTGCAAGTATAAAATAAAATTTCATAAAATTTTAAGAGTTTGAGATCTTACGTTATCAAAAACAAATTGATGGCTTGTAAAATCCATTAATAATAAATTAGTGGTGTTTATTAGATTTTAAAATTTAGCTAAAACATCATCAAAAATATTATTGTTGTCGAATTCAATAATAGTATATTATAATTTGTTAAGATAAATTGGATTATTGTCACCATAAAAAAATTTAGTTACCAAAAAAATTATTGTCTCTGACTTTAGTGACGGTAAATACTAACATCATATGAACTTGTTACAAATAAAAAAATTTGTGATAAAAAAATTTGTTGTAGCTAAAAAGTGTTTTTGGTTAAAAAAAAAGTTATTTTGTTAGTGACAATAATGTTGATAACTTACGAAATTGTCACAAATTATATTTTTTGTGACAAGAAAATTTATTGTTGCTATAGATATATGTAGTGATAAAAATATTATTGTCACTAACTTTAGTGACAATAAATACTCATAGCTAATAAAATTGTCACAAATTATATGTTTTGTGACGAAATACTTTATTATTGCTATACATATATGTTTAGTGACAAAAATATTATTGCCAATAACTTTAGTGACAATAAATACTCGCAACTAATAAAATTGTCACAAATTATATTTTTTGTGACAAAAATCATAATTGTTACTATAAATGTATTTTTAGCCACAAAAATCTAAATGTCACTAACATTATTGTCACTAAAATAGTTTTTTTTGTAGTGTAATGTAATTTCTATACATTCGTGAATTGATTTGTCTTGTATTTTTTTTAATAAGTGTACATTAATCTTAAACACACACCCACTCACACACCCAAATGTCCCTCTGGGAGCTCGAACCTGTGACCTCTCAGTCACATGTAAGGTGCTTTAACCACTACACCCCGAGCGAAGGGATATTTGTCTCGTATTTTGATATGTGCACTAGCGAATATTAAAAAGAATAAAATCACCTGGACCAAGAGATCACAGGTTCGAGCTTCCCTGGGAATATCTCGGTGTGTGAGTTTAATATATGTAATCTTATTAAAATAATAATAATAATAATAATAATAATAATAATAAAATCAAGTATTTTATTTGTGAAAAAAAGTATTTTCTCAATATAAAAACTTGTGTATTATACGTCAACTCTTATAACTAAAGTGTGATTTCATTAAACATTCTGCCACTAGAATTTTGCAAAACTGATCACTTTTCTAATTTCGGCTACGAGACATCTGCCCCATCAATATCAATTTATTACTATTTTGATAAATATGTGTTTATTTATGTTTTCTTTCAAATGAGCATTCTCAATTTGTCAGCCAACAAAATTTGTAATCCTGGATTAAGACTTTTTAATTGATGCCTTAACAATTCATAAAGTATGATAATATATCTAAATAGTCACTTTGACTATCTAAAAACCTTTAATAGTCAATATTATATACATAAAGTGTTGGTCCCGAAATCAGAGTTAGTGTGGACAGCGAAAGATGTAGTTTTACTGCAGTTGGGCCTTGAAGCTGGTAGTTCTTTACCAGCTTGGTTTAAAAAGATTGTTGTTTAGCAGATCAAAAATATTATTTATCAGTTTTAAATAATACTCCAACACTCGAAAATATTACTTATCCAGTGCAGAAAGTTTAAATAAAGTAGTAAATAACACAAGGTTTTATTGAGGTTTGGACCAATCTGTCTTAGTTCCTCTCTTCAGACACGCAGTCTGGAATCACAAGCAGAGAATCACAGAGATGTCAATGATGTATTGCTAGCTGATGAATACCGCGTCCACCAGTCCACAAAAGCTCTCACCAAGTTCCTTGGAATCCAAAGTTTCTTCAGGTTTGAAGCATATGGGCACACAACTCGGCATAAGGGTTTGAGTTTCCCTCAAGAACGTCAGGTTTTTGGTATACACACCCATGATAATTGCCATTGGAGAAGTGACAACTCCAAGATGTTTTCTTACTTTAGAAAGTAAGAAAGCAGAGAAAAGCTCTTACAAAATGCACAGAGCCTCGTCTTCAGTGGAACACGAAAAGCTGTAAGAACAGCTTGAAAGCTTTAAGATGCTGGCAGTTGGTAGCTTTCGAGAATTCAAAGCAAGAGAGAATTTCTATAAGCTTCGTCACTGAATTCTTAGTAGTTGGTAGGAGGGATTTGTAACCTTCTCTTGATGGATTGTTGCCTCTATTTATAGGCGCTCCTTGGAAGGTTTGAATACCTAGCCGTTGTGAGATATTTTGGAATTAGTCCAATCAAATGTCTCACTTTCTCTGTAGCCGCGTACTTTTCCTGTCAGAGCAGGTGCACTTGCAGGCTTTAGTTAGAACGACTCTTTTTACCCAGTCCGAGGAATATTTGCTGGATGATTCCTCGGATATACAAGCTTTAAGTGTTCCTCAGACTTTAAGTTCTCCAATCTTAAAGTCTGGATCTCGAAAGGTTGAGCTTGTCTTTACTGGGGTGTCTCTACTTGCGTCTGAAAATCGCGTCTTGCTGCTGACAGGTGTTGGTCACACTTTGCTGATGGTGACGTGTCAGTCAGCAATCTTGTATGAGGCAATTTGCTGGCGAAGGCCTTTTTGTCAGCAAATACCTCTTGCTCCATGCTAGCGATTCTTGCAGGGATCACCTTTGCTGGCAGCTCCATTTCTTCCCAAACTGGCTTGATCAGCTTCTTATAACTCGATAATTCCTAAACACGAAATTACAAGTTTGAACTAATCATAAGCTAGAGACTCTCTAGTATAGTGGGATGTTTGACTCATCAAAACAATAAGTAAGGAAGAAATTACTAACAATAATTCCTAACACAAGGATTGACCAAAATAATATAAACTTCCCCAGAAACCCCTTTATTTGCACATGAGATCCTTTATTTCACTTTTCACGTTTCACTCCGGAATCCACTGCTAAAACTATTAATTTTTATTTAATATTGTTTTATATTTTTAATATATTATAATTTAAATTAATTTTATTAGTTCAACCCTAGGATTCATCCTATCCAATTATGGTATATAATATTGCGAGTTGATAAATTTTATTTTTAATTATTTTCTTAAAATATTTTGAATTATTTCAAAATTATTTTAATATAAACAAAAAACTAAATATATTGTTTGCGACTTGATAATTATTTTAAGAGTTGATCTTGAGAGATACCGTGTGAGATGGATCATACGAGATCCATAATGTAAATAATTTTTCTTATTCTTTCCTGGGTATAAACCGTCTCCAACAACAGTGTCTCTGTCCCATCATACATTGGAGAGAAGAGATGGTTTATGCTATAGTGTTTGGCAACTCACAAAGTAAGTAGCTCGCCAAGGTTGAGGAGGCAAGAGTAGGTTGACAAATCTCTCAACAGGGTTGCAATTTTCTTGTTCTATTTTTCCTTTTGTACCTCTTTTATTCTGATTTTACTTCAGAATAATGAGTTTATATTGTAAATTATTTACGCTATCTTTGTGCGATGAGAATATTAAGTGTTCATAAAAATGACACAAAATTTTGTTGAACATTGTAGGACTTTGTTTTCTTGAACCGATTGAACTTATATTTAAGTTAAAATGATGTATTGAATTAATATAGACTAAATGCATCACTTGTTTTGAATAAAATCATCATTTGAGCTTCCACATATATTTGAGTGAAAATGAACATTTAATCAATAAAAACTAAATACATCATTTACAAAAATAAAATACATCATTCTAAATGAAGAATTTTATTATTTGAGTATTTCATTTACATTTAAGTGAAAATGAAAATGATGTATTTATTAATAAAAAATACTGCATACATCATTTGTATAAATAAAATGCATCATTCTAATTAAAAAGAATACATTATATGAGTATCTCATATACATTTAAGTGAAAGTAAACTATAGGATAATAAAGACTCAATACATCATTTACTAAAATAAAATACAACATTCTAATCGAAGAAGTACATCATTTAAGTATCTCATATACATTTAAGTGAAAATAAAATATATGAATGTGACTTTCTACTACTGCGTGCGTGCCATAATAAAATTCTTCATGTAGCAGCCCCAATTGAACTAAATAATTATTGAACTTAAAAAGACTCGGGAAAAAATAAGTAAAAGAAGACCATTGTATATACAATGTTAGGCAAGGCGAATATCCTTTATATATGCACTGAGTATGCTTATATCAGTAAGAGAATGCTTCCCACACACCAAATAGATATTATATTTTGATTTTTGAATATTAATATATTATTAAATAAAATAAACCTATATATTTAATGAATTTATATATATTCAACAACACGTAAACAACAACACAATTTTATAACCGTTGTCTTTTAGCACATTTTTGTGCCAAACGGCAATACTTTTACAACAACACTTTTTTAGTCTACGACAATATTTTTTGACTAAAAGTGTTGTATTTTAATTGTGGTCGTTCAATGTTTTTCTTGTAGTGAAGTAAAATAATAATATTCAATTAAAAAATATGGATATGATTCAATTCGTCGCACAATAAAAAAAATGGTGAGTTAGTTTCATTCAAGCGGTTGCCTTATTTTAATATGTGTTTGCGATTTCATATAAATATTCTAGCTTAAAAAATATGTTGACATTTTCGAAAAATGACTAATTCTTGAATATATAAATAATATTTGCAATGTACTCCCTCCGTCCCATTATAATTGGCCCACTTACCGAATTTGGCGTCCCAATTAAATTGGCCCCTTTCCAAAAATGGCAACTTTTTCACACACAACAATAAAATATTCATTCCACTAACTCATTCTACACTCACAACTCTTAATTTCCGTGCCGAAAAGAAAGGGGCCAATTATAATGGGACGGAGGGAGTAAGATTTTAGTATAGTCAAACAGGCTATTTAAGTTTTCATTCAAATCAAATCCATATTATATATTCATATAAATATTCTAGTTGAAAAAAAAATGTTACTCCCTCCGTCCCAAGGGAATTGTCCCCTTGGGACATGGCACAATAACCAATGTAGTGGAATGTGGTAGAGATAGATAAAATTATTATTTTATTAGTTAGTGTGTAAAAACTTTCCATTTTAGGTAAGGGGACAATTCGTGTGGGACGGACAAAAAAGGAAAGAGGGACAATTCGTGTGGGACGGAGGGAGTATTATATTTGAAAAAGTGGGGACATTTTCGAAAAATGATTAATTCTTGAATATATAAATAATATTGACTATGTAAGATTTTTAGTATAGTCAAACAGGCTATTTGAGGTTTTCATTCAAATCAAATATATATTATATATTAAAATAGAATCGCAGCTAAATATGGTTTTGCATTAATATCTCATTAATTTAACTACTTTGTTCATTAATTAGTTGAATTATTATGGATCGTAATATAGAAATATTTAAAAATAGTATATAATAAATATATTATTATATATAAATATTTTAGTATAAATATTTTATAAATATATAATTAATCTATATCTTGATATATATTAAAAAAACTAACACTTTATATGGAAACTGGAATTGCATTAATCGTTCATTAATTGAACTGTTTAATTCATTAATTAAAGAACAAAAAATTCTATGTATTAAATTTTGATTATATTTACTGTAACAATTTATGTTTTTATTTATGTTTTCTTTCAAATGAGCATGCTCAATTTGTCAGGCCACAAAATCTGTAATCCTGAATTAAAACCTATTAATTGGTGCCTTAACAATCAACACAATAAAGTTAATCAGTGATTCTATATATTGACTAATTATAACAACTACTACATGTTCATGTAGTAGAAGCATGGGACACAGCGAGGGAGTTAGGGGTGGAGATTTGGTGGTGCTGAACCCGGTTTTGGTGCTACACGTTTGTTAGTTTCTCATCATTTGACCTAAAGATTTAGGGTACGTACCTTGGATTTCTTGAATCAACTAGAACACATATGAACTCGACAATCATGCTTTTATATATTACCACATATACGTGCAACATAAATATCATTCAATCAGCTTGTTCAATATATGCTTATAGAATACGTGCCCAAAAATCAGAGACTAGGAATATAATTTTGGTGTAGTGAGTTATTATTAAGTTTATATATCACAAATAGTGTCATACATGTATATATCCTATCTTTCTTGGAGTGCCATTTATTAATATAGATCTTGAACTATCATTAACCAAGTTAATGCATGGCCTCGTTCAATTTTTGAGGCGGATTAGAAAACATTGACTATATAAGAACTACTGTTCTTCCATAGTTAAGTAAATCTAAATCATGAGGGATCTACCTAAAAGTTATTAACTAAAGCAAATTAAAGTTTCTTGTGGGCAATGATGAATGTTCGAAAACTCTACTTCAAGAAATCCAAAAAACCCATATTTGTGGAGCTAACGAGTCTTCAACAACTCACATCTATGTCAGAAAATGGACCCAAATTAAACCATCCCCCATGACCCACTGCTGTTAATCGATCATGCTTTTCACACTATCTTGTCTTCTAGACAAAAACTTGTAAGTGACAAATATATATTTGTGAGACATTTCTAGAGGAATGTGTTTTACACTACGTGCATTCCGATCGAAATGCTTGTTTATGCATAGTGCATTCGTATCGGAATATATCATTTACACGTATAAAATGTATCATTTACATGTATGAAATATATCATTTAATTTCTGCTCGAAATGCACAATTCGAACGGAATACGTTGTATGTAACACATATTATGAACCGAATACGCGCAATCTATATAATATATTAAAATAGTTTCGCCGCCCAAATTCTTGAATAATGTGTACATACTGAGTTAAAAATATTGAATAAATTCATAACTTTTTTGCAATTATTAGTTCAAGGGTAATTACATTTCCAGTTACCAAAATTGTATTTATTGTGTTCATCCACACCATGTTCCAATAATTATGTTTTCTTATTAGTAGATATAATACTAAGTTTATTTGGATAAAAATGAAATATAAAAATAAAATAATTATGTTATCATTAAAATCTTAAATATAAAAAATATTTCGCACGGGTATAATTCCAGTATAAAACAAATTCCGAATAGAATGTACTCAAATACCTTACTATATATCACAAAATACACGTATGGCAAGAGACTCACAATTCATTCTATAATGTTGGGTGGGTGGGGTGACCCATTTTGGTATGCAATAAAACACAAATATTAGGTGGTTCTTTTTTCGGCAGGTGAAATCATTTCCTTACAAATTTTTAAATAAATAAATCATTATCTATATTCTATACTAGACTTTATTGTCTTTTACTTTGACTTTGAATCCAAGCGAAGTGATAAATTATAATGAAGGTGAAAGGCAGCTATTAATCATATAATAAGTTTTTTTTGCAAAATAAACGTTAAAAATGGGACATTAATTAATTTTGTGGAGGTGACTCCTAAATGAAGATGTAATACTTGCTTTTTGTTTACATTTCTTTTTCTTAAAAAATATATGATATGATGATTTATAATAATGCAGGTGCTCTGATGAAAAACCCAAGGAAAAAACCATATAAATTCTCAAACCAAAAGCTCAAGGATTTGGGGTTGGAATTTACAAAAGTGAAGCAAAATTTATACCATATAGTGAAGAGTCTTCAAGAAAAGGGGCACTATCGTGTTCCTACTCAAAATGAGAAATATGATCAAATGTCATGAGTTCAAGCTTTCATATTTGCGTGTTAGTTAAAATTAATGTAAAGTTTCTTTTTTTAAATGATTAGGCCGTTTGCATTCATTCTTAGTCCATTGGGCCTCCCTTGAAAAAAGCCCACCTCATATTTTGGGCCCATAATGTGTGATGCCACTTTTTTTTTTTTTTTTTTCAAATGGTGATTATATATGCAAAATGACATTCTATTCATCTATTTTCCTCAAAAATAGTAACATCCAATTACGTATTTCTTAAAAAGATCATATTAGAAAACTTGCCAATCGCCATGTTCTTCTATGATACTTTGCTTGATGCTAGTCAAAATTGTACTCCTCACAAGTGTAATATACCTTTATATAATTGAAAGATAACACATGACACCTTCTCAAGTGTTCGAAGATTCTCTTCGGCTCTAAGATAGGGAGGCAATGAATTGAAGGTTCTCCCATTTTGTTGATTTTGGCGACGAGCGTTTTGTTTATAATCATACATAAAAGTTTTTGAAAGATATTCCATAAGTTATTAAGAGTATAAATATTAGAACAAATGAATCAATATAATATTGTAAAACCTCTTAATAGATAGGTTGTTTCATAAGCAAAATAAATGCATAAGCATTTTGCGTTTATAAAATAGTTCTATGGTCATGTTTTTGCCACACAATATATATATATATATATATATATATATGGGTGCGTTAAAGTGACAGGTGGTCTCTTAGATGGGAGATGAGAATGAATCTAAGCCATCCAATTAGGTATTTGGACGGTTAAGATTATTTTTTGGGCGAAAATAAAAAGTTGCATCGACGTGTTAATAATAGTTGCAGAGTAAGGGCATTAATGGCAAAAAAAATCACAACTACCCTGAATAACGTTGACCCCTTCTTCAAGCAGCAGTTTCAAGATTCTCGATAGGCGGAGGCTTTTCCCTTCCGTCGTGAAACCGCAACCAATCAACACCTCCACGCCGTCGCCGCCGCGTTGCTACTGTTGCTACCTTTCTCTCTCATGAAACCTAATTTCTCATTTTCTTGAGATTTCTTCATGGCTTCCTTCTTCTTTTCGAGTTGCCTTACTTTATTCTGCACGGATCTTATATATTAAAATAAATTCGAGAATCCTTGAACTCTGCCTTGGCCTTGCTTGGGATTAAGCCAAGGCAGGGGAGTTACAGAAAACCGTTTTTCTTGTGATTATTATACTGCAACTGTACAAGGGTATATAATGCATATTTACAGGCTTATATAATGCATATTTACATGCTTAGATAATGCATATTTGCATGTTTATATATTTTCAGATGTAAGTTGCATTATTAAGCTTGCAAATATGCATAGTTATAGTATCTTATTTTTACTACGATTATCTTTTTCGAAACATATGCAATAGTGATTTTGTTTGAAAGATAAGTAAATTATCTTTAATTTGATATACGGTAAGTTAAAAAATAATTTAAATTGAGTGAGATATGATTAATTCAAGTTTATGAGGAAATTAGAGGGGAGAAAATATGTTGAAGGAAAAAAACACGTGAGTTTGAGATGAAAGAGAATATGAGATTTTTTTTTTCTGTGGTTCCCCTTGTTTAACTTACCTAAATACCCTTATTACAAAAAATTAATTCATAAATTAAGTAATAAAATAAAGGGTTAATTGCATAGGATAACACAACTTTACACAAATTTGCAAATATAACAAACTTTTTCAATTTTGGCAATTATAACATGTTTTTTAAAAAATTTGCAATTATAATACACTTTTTTTTTTGTTTTAGCAATTATATCATTATATCTTAAAATATTTTAATTAAAACTCAATATTTGAAAGTATTGCATTTATAACATACTTTCATTAGTTAATTAAAAATTAATAAAAAAATAAAAATCATTAAAATAAAATATAATATAATAATATATTTTATAATACTACTACACATAACATTTGAATTTATGCGACTTTAAAAAATACTTACTTGATTATTGCAATTTAATTTTTTTTATCATTGATTTTAAAATAAAATAATGAAATGAAGAATGAGACATGTAAAATCTTATATATTTTATTTTATAAATTTAAAATAAATGTTAGTTTCCTCACTGAAATTCGTTGCTTATTTTTATTTTAATTTATTTTAACTTACACACACAGATGTCTCCAGTAGAAATGTTAATTTAGCCCGAAATTCACGGGCTGACCCGATTAACCGAGGCCCGATAAATTTGAGCCCAAAATTCGATGGGTTGGCCCGATTAGCCTGATTATTATTTTTATTAAAATATTACTCATAATTATACCACTAAAATCTACTTCTAATATTTAAGATGATATTTATTAATTAAGTTTTAAGTTATAAAATTGTATTTAGTTCAAATAGTATTCAATACACAGTAAAGTTTATTTATTTATGAAGTAAAAATATATAGAAATATTGTTAAAATAAAATATAATATATTTTTAATAGTTAAATTTATCATTATATAAAAATTTTGCGATGTGTTTTGCATTTTTATAAGAGAGAAATAAAATTTTATTTATTTTTCAATATTTAAAATATTAAAAGAGAAAATATATTAAAAATAAAAAACAATTAATAAATTTATTAGCTCGACAGGTTAGCCCGAAAACCAATGAGTTAGGGTTAGGGTCAAGATATTTTAGCCCAAAAAAATTTCAGCCCGATTTGATCCGGACCGATTACCCTCAACCCGATAGGGCTGACCCGAAACCGGACGTGTTGGCCAGATTGACATCCCTAGTCCTCGGGAAAGTTCGAACATGTGATCTCTTGGTCCAGACAATGTGATTGTTGATGGAGGCTTATATTTTAATATTTTAGATATGATGAAAATTTGATATTTTATTTTTGTTTGAGATATATTATTTTTATTTTAAATTTGGAGTAAATAAAAAACTTATAATTGAAATAGAGAAATATAATGTTGCCTTTTATTTTATTTTTTAAAAAAATTGTTATAATTGCAAAATTTTCAAAAACTTATTATAATTGCCAAACTTTTCAAAACTTGTTATAATTGCAAAATGAATGGAAAGTTGTGTCAATATTTGCAATTAACCCTAAAATAAATAGAGATATTAAATTTGGACCATAAGATTTAGGAAATAGAAGGATATGAT
>JAPKLW010005790.1:4150-19504 GCA_026898455.1 Plectranthus barbatus | reverse complement strand
TAAACGTGACGTTAATTATTGATATTTCGTCCTTTTTGAACCTTTTAGTTAGATTGATTCCTTCACTACATTTTCAGCATAAAAAATGTTTAAAGACGATAGTTTGGTAGATACTTTGCTTGGGACGGGTACCAACTAACAACTGCAGATATGGATTTTTGATTTATTACAAGTATAAATCCACTTCGATGCATGAGTTTAATTTTGGTAAAAGCAAGAAAAGAGAAGGCAAGATGATGATGAGTGAGAAAAAAACAGAGATAGAGGAGGTGGAGGAGGAGGAAGAGGAAGAAAAAAAAGAGGAGGAAGTAGAGGAGGATGACGATGAGGAGGAGGAGGAGACTCTGGATCATGTCATTCATGAGCATCCTCTCTCCCTGATAGAAACTGATAAAGGGTTTAAATGTAAAGCCTGTTGGAGGAGTTTCACTGAAGAGGCGGCCTATGGATGCAAGAAGTGTGGTAATGAAAAATTGTTACATCAAGAATGTGCAGAAATGTCGAGAGAGATCAGGCATCCATGGCACCCCCAACACACGCTCGTCCTACAAATAGCCGATGCTTTGCCTTTGCCCATGTGTGCAGTCTGTGAACGAACAATACACAGCGTTGGCTATTTCTGTAGCAGTTTAGACGATGAGTTCCAGATCCACTTCAGATGTGCGCGTGACAAGGACGTGAAGCGCGTAGGTGATATTGTGCCGAAAAGCATGATGCACCCGAGTCACCCGGAGCATCCACTGATTCTAGTGAAGAGAAGGCATACCTTCAAGTGTGATGCCTGCGGCGCAATGGAGACAGGCAGATCCTATGTCTGCATCACCTGCCAGTATTGGATCCACGAGCGTTGCGCCACCTTGCCTGCCACAGCTGATTTCCACCACCTCCACCAGTACCACTCTCTCTCTCTTGCTTTCTATCTCCCCCTCGAGTATATCAAGTTTAACTATCCATGTGATGTATGTGATGTATGCCGCAAAGATTTGCAGATCCACCGTTGGGTGTATCATTGTGAGCTCTGCAGATATGTTGCACATATCAAGTGTGTCACCGGACCGCCGTTGCCCCCTACTACTTTGTAAGATCCCATCAATCGATAATTATTTTATACACTTCTTTCTTTTCCTTATTATTTGTATATATGTTCTCCCCAGAAATGAGGATGCGAATGAGACCAACGCTCAAGGTTTGATCCAGTTTCCAATACACGACGTCTATGAAGAGCTAATCGAACCTTTTGTTGTCAAAGAGAGAGGAGGAGAAGAAACAATGATCGTTCTTGAAAACCACAAGTATTGGGCCCCTAATCACCATCATCATGAGCTGATCAAGAGTTTAGTCCCATCAGGTCATATTAATGATGATGATGATGATGATGATGAAGAAGATGAAGATGAATCAGAATTGACAATATGTGATGGCTGCACAATGCCTATAACATCTCAGAAGCAGAAATACATGATGAGTTGCAGCAGCAGCAGTGAATGCAAATACTTTCTCCACTTGGGCTGCTTCTTCTTACCACCGGAGCTCCCCTCTCTTCCACTTCACGAGCCTGATCACAAGCTAGTCCTTCAACCTTGTCCCGAACTCGACTTCTGGAGGAGATGCAACATTTGTCAGTTCTACACAAACGGCCTAGTTTACAGTTGCACAAAATGCGACTTCGAAGCAAATATCAGATGTGCATCCCTGCCCAACACCATCCAACACCAGGCTCATCCGAATCATCTTCTTCACGCCAAGTTTATCCCCAAAATTCAGGGTGATAAAGAGGCGAAGATAGGGCCCTGCGATGGTTGTGGAAATATTTTACTTTATGGGATGTTCTACAAATGCGGCAGTTGTGAATTCATGTTGTGCGATGAATGTGCTTTGCTGCCGGCAACCAACAAGCATAAACTGGAGAAGCACCCACTGCCGCTGACATATGATGCAAATCTCAACCATCCCGACCGCTTCTGCTGCGACGCCTGTGAAGATGTGCAAATGAATCCCAAGAGGTGGATGTACCACTGCCGCGACTGCGACACCTCCTTCCATCCCAAGTGCTTTCCTGCTACCTCTGGTTACTATCGAAACATCAAGTTTGGACACAGGTATGCAGTTGGGGCGGATGTCCACCCGCACCCTCTCACATATTCACTTCTAACCACAAAGTTGCGCTGCGACGTTTGTCTCACCAGGATCTACGGAGAAGGTGAAGTTGGTCAGCGTGGATTTCACTGTCCCACCTGCAACTTCTTCATGTGTTTACAAAACTGCGGCTATCGGCGCCTAAATGATATTCAGGCCCTCGATTGACACTATTGGCTTCTAGTTCTGCATGCATTATTAATTTTCATTACTTTTATTGTCGTGTATGTAACATTACAAAAAAGTGGTCTATGATGCCGACAAAAATTGTCACTATAAATATGATTTTTTTCACTATAGCATTTTAGTGATAATATTGTGTGTCGTCACAAGGTCGTGGCTATTGAATAGTGGCTAAAAGGTTTAGCCATGAGCTACTATTATTGTCACTATTGCTTTATTTATTGTGACACCAATTTTCATCACTAATTCACTATTAATTAGTTACAAATTATAATCGTCACTAAATTATCATTATATAGCCACATAGATGTGTTGTCACTAAATAAACATGTTTTAGCCTCAACACTAATTATCACAAAAACTTTATTATTTAGTAGCATAATTTGTCGTCACTAAAATATCATGATATAGTCACACATATGTAGGGGTGGCAATTCGTGCGGATCGGATCCTTATCGTGTCAATCTGTTATTGATCCGATCCGTTAAGGTCAAATCCGTTTCCGATCCGTTAAGAAAAATCAAAATTCGTATCCGTATCCGATCCGTTAATCTCAAATTCGTATCCACACGTATCCGATCCGTATCCGTTAAGGATCCAAAAAGTATCCAATCCGAATGATCCGTTATGTATCCGATCCGATAAAGATCCGATAAGAATCCAAATCATTTTAATTCAATAAGAATCCGTTTCTATAAACATAATTATAATCCAATAAAATTTTGATAAGATAATACAAAATATTCAAATTTGATTGTTCAAATAATGTGTTTGATAAAAAAATAAAACTGCAACTTCATTTGAAATTAAAATCCTCAATCAAATATCTCAAGATACATAGATAAGTCTTAAATTCAAATCCGATCCGATCCGAATCCATTTAGTGAATTATCCAATTCGATCCGTATCCAATCCCAATCCGATCCAAAATTTTCGTGTCATTATCGTGTCGATCCGATAAGGATCCATATCCGATAAGCCTCAATCCGTATCCGTTATTATCGTGCGGATTCGTGTTGGATTATCGGATCGGATCAAAAATTGCCACCCCTACACATATGTGTTGTCACTAAATAAACACGTTTTAGCCACAACAATAATTATCACAAAAACTTAAGATTTAGTAAATATAATTTATCGTCACTAAAACCGTTGACCAAATCATCTGAACCACTTACACTGCACCGGCACGGTCCGCACCTGACCAACAACCTAGCCACCACCAAGCCGCAACCAATGCACTAAAGCTATCTATCTACCAACCGTGCAATGCATGAACCGCACCTAGTTCGCCACCACCAAACCACAACCTTGAGCCATCAACTAACCGCAACTAGCCTGTCACCACGAGCCACAACCAACCGCCATAGAACCGCACTACACCAAGAGTAATCAGGACCTCTGAGCCGTCACCGCACCACCCCACCAATAATCTGACCCTGCAAATAGTTATAGAAAAAATTAATATTCATCATCTATTTCCATCCACTGCACTAAGTGATTGATTGTTAATATTTTGGATAATTAATATATATGTAATGATGACTATCTATCTAAAATTTATAAATTTGTGGAATCCTATTTCACACTTTATAAATTAAATTTTATACAATTTTATAAATTAAAAAACTTCTACCACATCAAAGAATTCTAAGAAATAAAAGTAAAATATAAATATTGGTATTATACAAAAAAAAAACTACTACACAATATTTGCTCTTACTTTATTATTTAGAATTTACCAAAGTGGCATTAGTTATTTAATTTATAAGATTGGTAAGATTTATATTTGAATAAAAAATAAGTTTTGATAAAAAATTTATAATGTAAAATTTTAATTTATATTAAAAATAAATTTTACATAATATGCAACTGAAAATTATAATTTAATTAAACAATTTAAAATTTATGTATTATTTTATATTTTGATTACATAATTAACTCATTACAAATCACAATCTAATTACATGTAATTATTTAAATTATATTATTAAAATTTTAATTTAATTTGGATTTTAATTTAATTACACATTTTAAATTTAATCACCTTTAATTAGAAATTAAATAGGAATATAATCCCAATTATAATTTAAATGTGATTAAATTTATATTTTTATTAATATTTATTACTTAAATACAAATACTTATATAACTTAATTACTGAAATGTATAAAGTCAATATTTAATTGTTATTTATATAACTTCATAAATTTGCAAGTATAAAATAAAATTTCATAAAATTTTAAGAGTTTGAGATCTTACGTTATCAAAAACAAATTGATGGCTTGTAAAATCCATTAATAATAAATTAGTGGTGTTTATTAGATTTTAAAATTTAGCTAAAACATCATCAAAAATATTATTGTTGTCGAATTCAATAATAGTATATTATAATTTGTTAAGATAAATTGGATTATTGTCACCATAAAAAAATTTAGTTACCAAAAAAATTATTGTCTCTGACTTTAGTGACGGTAAATACTAACATCATATGAACTTGTTACAAATAAAAAAATTTGTGATAAAAAAATTTGTTGTAGCTAAAAAGTGTTTTTGGTTAAAAAAAAAGTTATTTTGTTAGTGACAATAATGTTGATAACTTACGAAATTGTCACAAATTATATTTTTTGTGACAAGAAAATTTATTGTTGCTATAGATATATGTAGTGATAAAAATATTATTGTCACTAACTTTAGTGACAATAAATACTCATAGCTAATAAAATTGTCACAAATTATATGTTTTGTGACGAAATACTTTATTATTGCTATACATATATGTTTAGTGACAAAAATATTATTGCCAATAACTTTAGTGACAATAAATACTCGCAACTAATAAAATTGTCACAAATTATATTTTTTGTGACAAAAATCATAATTGTTACTATAAATGTATTTTTAGCCACAAAAATCTAAATGTCACTAACATTATTGTCACTAAAATAGTTTTTTTTGTAGTGTAATGTAATTTCTATACATTCGTGAATTGATTTGTCTTGTATTTTTTTTAATAAGTGTACATTAATCTTAAACACACACCCACTCACACACCCAAATGTCCCTCTGGGAGCTCGAACCTGTGACCTCTCAGTCACATGTAAGGTGCTTTAACCACTACACCCCGAGCGAAGGGATATTTGTCTCGTATTTTGATATGTGCACTAGCGAATATTAAAAAGAATAAAATCACCTGGACCAAGAGATCACAGGTTCGAGCTTCCCTGGGAATATCTCGGTGTGTGAGTTTAATATATGTAATCTTATTAAAATAATAATAATAATAATAATAATAATAATAATAAAATCAAGTATTTTATTTGTGAAAAAAAGTATTTTCTCAATATAAAAACTTGTGTATTATACGTCAACTCTTATAACTAAAGTGTGATTTCATTAAACATTCTGCCACTAGAATTTTGCAAAACTGATCACTTTTCTAATTTCGGCTACGAGACATCTGCCCCATCAATATCAATTTATTACTATTTTGATAAATATGTGTTTATTTATGTTTTCTTTCAAATGAGCATTCTCAATTTGTCAGCCAACAAAATTTGTAATCCTGGATTAAGACTTTTTAATTGATGCCTTAACAATTCATAAAGTATGATAATATATCTAAATAGTCACTTTGACTATCTAAAAACCTTTAATAGTCAATATTATATACATAAAGTGTTGGTCCCGAAATCAGAGTTAGTGTGGACAGCGAAAGATGTAGTTTTACTGCAGTTGGGCCTTGAAGCTGGTAGTTCTTTACCAGCTTGGTTTAAAAAGATTGTTGTTTAGCAGATCAAAAATATTATTTATCAGTTTTAAATAATACTCCAACACTCGAAAATATTACTTATCCAGTGCAGAAAGTTTAAATAAAGTAGTAAATAACACAAGGTTTTATTGAGGTTTGGACCAATCTGTCTTAGTTCCTCTCTTCAGACACGCAGTCTGGAATCACAAGCAGAGAATCACAGAGATGTCAATGATGTATTGCTAGCTGATGAATACCGCGTCCACCAGTCCACAAAAGCTCTCACCAAGTTCCTTGGAATCCAAAGTTTCTTCAGGTTTGAAGCATATGGGCACACAACTCGGCATAAGGGTTTGAGTTTCCCTCAAGAACGTCAGGTTTTTGGTATACACACCCATGATAATTGCCATTGGAGAAGTGACAACTCCAAGATGTTTTCTTACTTTAGAAAGTAAGAAAGCAGAGAAAAGCTCTTACAAAATGCACAGAGCCTCGTCTTCAGTGGAACACGAAAAGCTGTAAGAACAGCTTGAAAGCTTTAAGATGCTGGCAGTTGGTAGCTTTCGAGAATTCAAAGCAAGAGAGAATTTCTATAAGCTTCGTCACTGAATTCTTAGTAGTTGGTAGGAGGGATTTGTAACCTTCTCTTGATGGATTGTTGCCTCTATTTATAGGCGCTCCTTGGAAGGTTTGAATACCTAGCCGTTGTGAGATATTTTGGAATTAGTCCAATCAAATGTCTCACTTTCTCTGTAGCCGCGTACTTTTCCTGTCAGAGCAGGTGCACTTGCAGGCTTTAGTTAGAACGACTCTTTTTACCCAGTCCGAGGAATATTTGCTGGATGATTCCTCGGATATACAAGCTTTAAGTGTTCCTCAGACTTTAAGTTCTCCAATCTTAAAGTCTGGATCTCGAAAGGTTGAGCTTGTCTTTACTGGGGTGTCTCTACTTGCGTCTGAAAATCGCGTCTTGCTGCTGACAGGTGTTGGTCACACTTTGCTGATGGTGACGTGTCAGTCAGCAATCTTGTATGAGGCAATTTGCTGGCGAAGGCCTTTTTGTCAGCAAATACCTCTTGCTCCATGCTAGCGATTCTTGCAGGGATCACCTTTGCTGGCAGCTCCATTTCTTCCCAAACTGGCTTGATCAGCTTCTTATAACTCGATAATTCCTAAACACGAAATTACAAGTTTGAACTAATCATAAGCTAGAGACTCTCTAGTATAGTGGGATGTTTGACTCATCAAAACAATAAGTAAGGAAGAAATTACTAACAATAATTCCTAACACAAGGATTGACCAAAATAATATAAACTTCCCCAGAAACCCCTTTATTTGCACATGAGATCCTTTATTTCACTTTTCACGTTTCACTCCGGAATCCACTGCTAAAACTATTAATTTTTATTTAATATTGTTTTATATTTTTAATATATTATAATTTAAATTAATTTTATTAGTTCAACCCTAGGATTCATCCTATCCAATTATGGTATATAATATTGCGAGTTGATAAATTTTATTTTTAATTATTTTCTTAAAATATTTTGAATTATTTCAAAATTATTTTAATATAAACAAAAAACTAAATATATTGTTTGCGACTTGATAATTATTTTAAGAGTTGATCTTGAGAGATACCGTGTGAGATGGATCATACGAGATCCATAATGTAAATAATTTTTCTTATTCTTTCCTGGGTATAAACCGTCTCCAACAACAGTGTCTCTGTCCCATCATACATTGGAGAGAAGAGATGGTTTATGCTATAGTGTTTGGCAACTCACAAAGTAAGTAGCTCGCCAAGGTTGAGGAGGCAAGAGTAGGTTGACAAATCTCTCAACAGGGTTGCAATTTTCTTGTTCTATTTTTCCTTTTGTACCTCTTTTATTCTGATTTTACTTCAGAATAATGAGTTTATATTGTAAATTATTTACGCTATCTTTGTGCGATGAGAATATTAAGTGTTCATAAAAATGACACAAAATTTTGTTGAACATTGTAGGACTTTGTTTTCTTGAACCGATTGAACTTATATTTAAGTTAAAATGATGTATTGAATTAATATAGACTAAATGCATCACTTGTTTTGAATAAAATCATCATTTGAGCTTCCACATATATTTGAGTGAAAATGAACATTTAATCAATAAAAACTAAATACATCATTTACAAAAATAAAATACATCATTCTAAATGAAGAATTTTATTATTTGAGTATTTCATTTACATTTAAGTGAAAATGAAAATGATGTATTTATTAATAAAAAATACTGCATACATCATTTGTATAAATAAAATGCATCATTCTAATTAAAAAGAATACATTATATGAGTATCTCATATACATTTAAGTGAAAGTAAACTATAGGATAATAAAGACTCAATACATCATTTACTAAAATAAAATACAACATTCTAATCGAAGAAGTACATCATTTAAGTATCTCATATACATTTAAGTGAAAATAAAATATATGAATGTGACTTTCTACTACTGCGTGCGTGCCATAATAAAATTCTTCATGTAGCAGCCCCAATTGAACTAAATAATTATTGAACTTAAAAAGACTCGGGAAAAAATAAGTAAAAGAAGACCATTGTATATACAATGTTAGGCAAGGCGAATATCCTTTATATATGCACTGAGTATGCTTATATCAGTAAGAGAATGCTTCCCACACACCAAATAGATATTATATTTTGATTTTTGAATATTAATATATTATTAAATAAAATAAACCTATATATTTAATGAATTTATATATATTCAACAACACGTAAACAACAACACAATTTTATAACCGTTGTCTTTTAGCACATTTTTGTGCCAAACGGCAATACTTTTACAACAACACTTTTTTAGTCTACGACAATATTTTTTGACTAAAAGTGTTGTATTTTAATTGTGGTCGTTCAATGTTTTTCTTGTAGTGAAGTAAAATAATAATATTCAATTAAAAAATATGGATATGATTCAATTCGTCGCACAATAAAAAAAATGGTGAGTTAGTTTCATTCAAGCGGTTGCCTTATTTTAATATGTGTTTGCGATTTCATATAAATATTCTAGCTTAAAAAATATGTTGACATTTTCGAAAAATGACTAATTCTTGAATATATAAATAATATTTGCAATGTACTCCCTCCGTCCCATTATAATTGGCCCACTTACCGAATTTGGCGTCCCAATTAAATTGGCCCCTTTCCAAAAATGGCAACTTTTTCACACACAACAATAAAATATTCATTCCACTAACTCATTCTACACTCACAACTCTTAATTTCCGTGCCGAAAAGAAAGGGGCCAATTATAATGGGACGGAGGGAGTAAGATTTTAGTATAGTCAAACAGGCTATTTAAGTTTTCATTCAAATCAAATCCATATTATATATTCATATAAATATTCTAGTTGAAAAAAAAATGTTACTCCCTCCGTCCCAAGGGAATTGTCCCCTTGGGACATGGCACAATAACCAATGTAGTGGAATGTGGTAGAGATAGATAAAATTATTATTTTATTAGTTAGTGTGTAAAAACTTTCCATTTTAGGTAAGGGGACAATTCGTGTGGGACGGACAAAAAAGGAAAGAGGGACAATTCGTGTGGGACGGAGGGAGTATTATATTTGAAAAAGTGGGGACATTTTCGAAAAATGATTAATTCTTGAATATATAAATAATATTGACTATGTAAGATTTTTAGTATAGTCAAACAGGCTATTTGAGGTTTTCATTCAAATCAAATATATATTATATATTAAAATAGAATCGCAGCTAAATATGGTTTTGCATTAATATCTCATTAATTTAACTACTTTGTTCATTAATTAGTTGAATTATTATGGATCGTAATATAGAAATATTTAAAAATAGTATATAATAAATATATTATTATATATAAATATTTTAGTATAAATATTTTATAAATATATAATTAATCTATATCTTGATATATATTAAAAAAACTAACACTTTATATGGAAACTGGAATTGCATTAATCGTTCATTAATTGAACTGTTTAATTCATTAATTAAAGAACAAAAAATTCTATGTATTAAATTTTGATTATATTTACTGTAACAATTTATGTTTTTATTTATGTTTTCTTTCAAATGAGCATGCTCAATTTGTCAGGCCACAAAATTTGTAATCCTGAATTAAAACCTATTAATTGGTGCCTTAACAATCAACACAATAAAGTTAATCAGTGATTCTATATATTGACTAATTATAACAACTACTACATGTTCATGTAGTAGAAGCATGGGACACAGCGAGGGAGTTAGGGGTGGAGATTTGGTGGTGCTGAACCCGGTTTTGGTGCTACACGTTTGTTAGTTTCTCATCATTTGACCTAAAGATTTAGGGTACGTACCTTGGATTTCTTGAATCAACTAGAACACATATGAACTCGACAATCATGCTTTTATATATTACCACATATACGTGCAACATAAATATCATTCAATCAGCTTGTTCAATATATGCTTATAGAATACGTGCCCAAAAATCAGAGACTAGGAATATAATTTTGGTGTAGTGAGTTATTATTAAGTTTATATATCACAAATAGTGTCATACATGTATATATCCTATCTTTCTTGGAGTGCCATTTATTAATATAGATCTTGAACTATCATTAACCAAGTTAATGCATGGCCTCGTTCAATTTTTGAGGCGGATTAGAAAACATTGACTATATAAGAACTACTGTTCTTCCATAGTTAAGTAAATCTAAATCATGAGGGATCTACCTAAAAGTTATTAACTAAAGCAAATTAAAGTTTCTTGTGGGCAATGATGAATGTTCGAAAACTCTACTTCAAGAAATCCAAAAAACCCATATTTGTGGAGCTAACGAGTCTTCAACAACTCACATCTATGTCAGAAAATGGACCCAAATTAAACCATCCCCCATGACCCACTGCTGTTAATCGATCATGCTTTTCACACTATCTTGTCTTCTAGACAAAAACTTGTAAGTGACAAATATATATTTGTGAGACATTTCTAGAGGAATGTGTTTTACACTACGTGCATTCCGATCGAAATGCTTGTTTATGCATAGTGCATTCGTATCGGAATATATCATTTACACGTATAAAATGTATCATTTACATGTATGAAATATATCATTTAATTTCTGCTCGAAATGCACAATTCGAACGGAATACGTTGTATGTAACACATATTATGAACCGAATACGCGCAATCTATATAATATATTAAAATAGTTTCGCCGCCCAAATTCTTGAATAATGTGTACATACTGAGTTAAAAATATTGAATAAATTCATAACTTTTTTGCAATTATTAGTTCAAGGGTAATTACATTTCCAGTTACCAAAATTGTATTTATTGTGTTCATCCACACCATGTTCCAATAATTATGTTTTCTTATTAGTAGATATAATACTAAGTTTATTTGGATAAAAATGAAATATAAAAATAAAATAATTATGTTATCATTAAAATCTTAAATATAAAAAATATTTCGCACGGGTATAATTCCAGTATAAAACAAATTCCGAATAGAATGTACTCAAATACCTTACTATATATCACAAAATACACGTATGGCAAGAGACTCACAATTCATTCTATAATGTTGGGTGGGTGGGGTGACCCATTTTGGTATGCAATAAAACACAAATATTAGGTGGTTCTTTTTTCGGCAGGTGAAATCATTTCCTTACAAATTTTTAAATAAATAAATCATTATCTATATTCTATACTAGACTTTATTGTCTTTTACTTTGACTTTGAATCCAAGCGAAGTGATAAATTATAATGAAGGTGAAAGGCAGCTATTAATCATATAATAAGTTTTTTTTGCAAAATAAACGTTAAAAATGGGACATTAATTAATTTTGTGGAGGTGACTCCTAAATGAAGATGTAATACTTGCTTTTTGTTTACATTTCTTTTTCTTAAAAAATATATGATATGATGATTTATAATAATGCAGGTGCTCTGATGAAAAACCCAAGGAAAAAACCATATAAATTCTCAAACCAAAAGCTCAAGGATTTGGGGTTGGAATTTACAAAAGTGAAGCAAAATTTATACCATATAGTGAAGAGTCTTCAAGAAAAGGGGCACTATCGTGTTCCTACTCAAAATGAGAAATATGATCAAATGTCATGAGTTCAAGCTTTCATATTTGCGTGTTAGTTAAAATTAATGTAAAGTTTTTTTTTTTAAATGATTAGGCCGTTTGCATTCATTCTTAGTCCATTGGGCCTCCCTTGAAAAAAGCCCACCTCATATTTTGGGCCCATAATGTGTGATGCCACTTTTTTTTTTTTTTTTTTCAAATGGTGATTATATATGCAAAATGACATTCTATTCATCTATTTTCCTCAAAAATAGTAACATCCAATTACGTATTTCTTAAAAAGATCATATTAGAAAACTTGCCAATCGCCATGTTCTTCTATGATACTTTGCTTGATGCTAGTCAAAATTGTACTCCTCACAAGTGTAATATACCTTTATATAATTGAAAGATAACACATGACACCTTCTCAAGTGTTCGAAGATTCTCTTCGGCTCTAAGATAGGGAGGCAATGAATTGAAGGTTCTCCCATTTTGTTGATTTTGGCGACGAGCGTTTTGTTTATAATCATACATAAAAGTTTTTGAAAGATATTCCATAAGTTATTAAGAGTATAAATATTAGAACAAATGAATCAATATAATATTGTAAAACCTCTTAATAGATAGGTTGTTTCATAAGCAAAATAAATGCATAAGCATTTTGCGTTTATAAAATAGTTCTATGGTCATGTTTTTGCCACACAATATATATATATATATATATATATATATGGGTGCGTTAAAGTGACAGGTGGTCTCTTAGATGGGAGATGAGAATGAATCTAAGCCATCCAATTAGGTATTTGGACGGTTAAGATTATTTTTTGGGCGAAAATAAAAAGTTGCATCGACGTGTTAATAATAGTTGCAGAGTAAGGGCATTAATGGCAAAAAAAATCACAACTACCCTGAATAACGTTGACCCCTTCTTCAAGCAGCAGTTTCAAGATTCTCGATAGGCGGAGGCTTTTCCCTTCCGTCGTGAAACCGCAACCAATCAACACCTCCACGCCGTCGCCGCCGCGTTGCTACTGTTGCTACCTTTCTCTCTCATGAAACCTAATTTCTCATTTTCTTGAGATTTCTTCATGGCTTCCTTCTTCTTTTCGAGTTGCCTTACTTTATTCTGCACGGATCTTATATATTAAAATAAATTCGAGAATCCTTGAACTCTGCCTTGGCCTTGCTTGGGATTAAGCCAAGGCAGGGGAGTTACAGAAAACCGTTTTTCTTGTGATTATTATACTGCAACTGTACAAGGGTATATAATGCATATTTACAGGCTTATATAATGCATATTTACATGCTTAGATAATGCATATTTGCATGTTTATATATTTTCAGATGTAAGTTGCATTATTAAGCTTGCAAATATGCATAGTTATAGTATCTTATTTTTACTACGATTATCTTTTTCGAAACATATGCAATAGTGATTTTGTTTGAAAGATAAGTAAATTATCTTTAATTTGATATACGGTAAGTTAAAAAATAATTTAAATTGAGTGAGATATGATTAATTCAAGTTTATGAGGAAATTAGAGGGGAGAAAATATGTTGAAGGAAAAAAACACGTGAGTTTGAGATGAAAGAGAATATGAGATTTTTTTTTTCTGTGGTTCCCCTTGTTTAACTTACCTAAATACCCTTATTACAAAAAATTAATTCATAAATTAAGTAATAAAATAAAGGGTTAATTGCATAGGATAACACAACTTTACACAAATTTGCAAATATAACAAACTTTTTCAATTTTGGCAATTATAACATGTTTTTTAAAAAATTTGCAATTATAATACACTTTTTTTTTTGTTTTAGCAATTATATCATTATATCTTAAAATATTTTAATTAAAACTCAATATTTGAAAGTATTGCATTTATAACATACTTTCATTAGTTAATTAAAAATTAATAAAAAAATAAAAATCATTAAAATAAAATATAATATAATAATATATTTTATAATACTACTACACATAACATTTGAATTTATGCGACTTTAAAAAATACTTACTTGATTATTGCAATTTAATTTTTTTTATCATTGATTTTAAAATAAAATAATGAAATGAAGAATGAGACATGTAAAATCTTATATATTTTATTTTATAAATTTAAAATAAATGTTAGTTTCCTCACTGAAATTCGTTGCTTATTTTTATTTTAATTTATTTTAACTTACACACACAGATGTCCCCAGTAGAAATGTTAATTTAGCCCGAAATTCACGGGCTGACCCGATTAACCGAGGCCCGATAAATTTGAGCCCAAAATTCGATGGGTTGGCCCGATTAGCCTGATTATTATTTTTATTAAAATATTACTCATAATTATACCACTAAAATCTACTTCTAATATTTAAGATGATATTTATTAATTAAGTTTTAAGTTATAAAATTGTATTTAGTTCAAATAGTATTCAATACACAGTAAAGTTTATTTATTTATGAAGTAAAAATATATAGAAATATTGTTAAAATAAAATATAATATATTTTTAATAGTTAAATTTATCATTATATAAAAATTTTGCGATGTGTTTTGCATTTTTATAAGAGAGAAATAAAATTTTATTTATTTTTCAATATTTAAAATATTAAAAGAGAAAATATATTAAAAATAAAAAACAATTAATAAATTTATTAGCTCGACAGGTTAGCCCGAAAACCAATGAGTTAGGGTTAGGGTCAAGATATTTTAGCCCAAAAAAATTTCAGCCCGATTTGATCCGGACCGATTACCCTCAACCCGATAGGGCTGACCCGAAACCGGACGTGTTGGCCAGATTGACATCCCTAGTCCTCGGGAAAGTTCGAACATGTGATCTCTTGGTCCAGACAATGTGATTGTTGATGGAGGCTTATATTTTAATATTTTAGATATGATGAAAATTTGATATTTTATTTTTGTTTGAGATATATTATTTTTATTTTAAATTTGGAGTAAATAAAAAACTTATAATTGAAATAGAGAAATATAATGTTGCCTTTTATTTTATTTTTTAAAAAAATTGTTATAATTGCAAAATTTTCAAAAACTTATTATAATTGCCAAACTTTTCAAAACTTGTTATAATTGCAAAATGAATGGAAAGTTGTGTCAATATTTGCAATTAACCCTAAAATAAATAGAGATATTAAATTTGGACCATAAGATTTAGGAAATAGAAGGATATGAT
>JAPKLW010005789.1:0-13065 GCA_026898455.1 Plectranthus barbatus | reverse complement strand
ATTATGTAATTGGACGGGTCGAGGATGAAGAACGAAGATGGAGCCGATGCAGGGCCGACGGAGACGACGGTGGGCGACGGCGGCGTGGCACGCAGGCGCGCGCGAGGCAGCGCGGGCGCGGCGCGGGGGTGCGCTCGCGGGCGCACGCGGCACGACAGCCAGCGCGCGGCGGCGGCTCCGGTCGTCGTCGGTTGCTGCTGTCCCGTCGCAGTGGCTTGTGTTTTTGGTGGTTTGTGCAATCCTGTGTAAACCCTAGGTTTGCATTAGGGTTAGGGCAAATCATCAGATCACAAAGGCCTAAAAATCCAAAAGATTTGGTGTATCAAGATTTGGAGGCCCTTGAAGATTTGAGAAGATTTGAATTTATCCATTAAATTCAAAATTCAAATTGTAATAGATAGATTTTATTTTCTATTTATTTTTGGGGCCACGAGGAATTTTTGTTTGCCTTAATTATCCTCGTATGATATGTGATTTATTTATGTGCGCAATTTAAGTATGTGTAGATAATAGGAAAAGCATGTTTTACTGCTTTTATTATTTACAGTCTTTCCAAGCATGCTTATGTGATTAATTTCTTTTGTTGGATTATATTTTGTGAATTTTTGGGCTTGTATTATTACATGCAAAAATTTGGAAAATATAATGACAAAAGGAAATTATGTGTGCGCATAAAGAAACCTTTTAAAAGAAAAATACTTAGCAGATTTTTTAATTAAAATCAATAGACCTCCACAAAGCGGTCCTAGGCTGTTAGTGTATCTCTCGTTCTAGTAAATGTCTAGAGTGTAGCTTGCTAGTTCCCGGAGGTGCATGGGTACGGTTGTTGGGATTTCTAGACAAACAATTTAAATCATGTGAATAGTGGGAGGGCTTTGCGTAAACGTCTACGAGTGTAGCTTGCGTAGACCTCTTTCACAAGTATTCTAGGATTGATTTCAATTTTAGATAACAATAGCTTTAAGGGCTGTGCGGTATGGTTACGTGCCATGCTAAACTGTCTCTTTTGGCCGGAGTTAAATTTGTGGTTAATTGCTTAGAAGCATCTTAGAATATAATGCAAGAATTGCATCCCTGTTCTTGAGAGATGTCTTGGTCTAAGGTTTTCACTAATTATTAATTTCTATTGTAAAAAATATCCTGACATGGTAGTGAAATTAAATGGATTGGGGCTTAAAACCCGCAGTTCTGGTTGAGGGTGACATCGTAAACGTCTACGAGTGTAGCTTGCGGTGGGAACTCTTGGACAATTAGTGGAAAACATTTGTATTTGGTTTATTAAAAGGTTTTCAATGCATTTGTTTTCGAAGTTCAACATGTATGTTCTTATTTAAGATTCTTTATTGTTTCAGATATGTCTATGTCTAATGTCATCAATATTCTCGCACAAAAAACTCTAACTGGTCCGAACTTCCTGGAATGGAAGCGCAATCTCGAATACCTCCTGATTGCAGAAAAACATATGTTCGTTCTGCAAGTACTTCGTCCCACAGTGCCAACTGCTGAGTCCTCTCAAGAGGAAATAGACTATTATAACAAGTGGGAGAAATCGAACAATGTAGTCAAGTGCTATATGATGACCACTATGTCGAAAGTCTTGCAGCAGCAACATCAGCACCATAGGGATGCCTATGACATTATGTTAAGTCTGACGGCGACCTATAGGGAAACTGATAGAGCTGTCAGATTCAATCTCATGATAGAAATCGTGAGTAAGAAAATGACTGATGGCACCTCAGTGAGAGAGCACGTAGTTACCGTGACTCACCTCATGGATGAACTGACAATGCATGGTGGAGGTATCGACGCTGAGGCTAAGGTGGCGACTGAAAGGGACAGGTGCTTCAGGTGTGGTAAGAAAGGACATTGGAGGAAAGATTGTCAAGCCAACAAAGCTGGACAAGGTATGCCATTTTGCATGTATAACTGAAAGCATGATTAGAGTTAGTTGTTGCTCTTCTAGAGTTGTAAGCACGGACTTGTTGATCATGTTGTACTTTGCAGGGGACCTTGCCGACAAGGCTGGTGAGTGATGGCAAGAAGATACCAAACTGGATGAAGGCAACGTTTTATGACGGAGCTTCATGGAGTTTTCTTTTCTTTATGTTTTGATAAATTAAAAGTACATTTGAGAGTTTATTTGTGGGCCGTGGTTTATCGGCAGGACAAATTTTATCAACTTTCTATGGATATTTGTTATTTATGATTTTATCATTGGTAGTGACAATGTTATCCATTATGGAATGCTGATTTACAAAAGAAAACATATTAAATTGCATAAACATAAATCGTGTTTCCCAAGTCTCTAAACTCTCAAAACCAAATCGTAGAGCAAAGATATGATAAGGAATGCTCAAAAATCGAGTTTAGTAGGCTATTTATAGTGGTGGATGTGTATCCTATCAAATCTAGGGCTAAAGATATGAATAAATCCGAATTTCCTCGAATTTCCGCTCCAGCAGACATCTCGCGTCGATCGTGGCTAATCACCGTCGATCGACGTGAGTTCCTGGATGGCGTCGATTTATGTCAGTTGGCATCTGTCGACGCAGCTTCTCGCCCCTTCTGCGCAGTCTCACGGTTTTGGCCATAACTTTCTCTCCCAAACTCCGATTGACCCGATTCCAGTTGCGCTGGAGAGCTAACTCAAAGCATCATCCATTTCTATGTGCCAATAATATATATATAAACTCAATAAAACTACATAAAATAGTAGAAAATAATATAGATAAGTGAGTAAAATAATGAGCTTATCACGGATTCAGAGACTTGCAGATGACGGTACATTGGACCTAGTCCGGGCTGTACCTTATCAAGTCTGTGAATCCTGCATCGAGGGCAAGATGTTAACTAGGCCTTTCAAGGCTAGTCAGTCTCGAGCAAAGGAAGTGTTGGAATCGATCCATTCTGACTTATGTGGACCGATGTCCACGCAGGCTCGTGGAAGGTACGAGTACTTCGTCACTTTCATTGATGATTACTCAAGGTACGGATATGTTTACCTGCTTCGCTACAAGTCTGAATGCTTTGAGAAATTCAAAGAGTTCAAGGCTGAGGTAGAAAAGAAGGTCGAGAAAACTATCAAGTCGATGCGATCTGACCACGGTGGCGAATACCTCGGTAACGAGTTCCTGCAGTATTTGTCCGAAAATGGACTGCACCGAGTACTCCCCAGCAAAACGATGTAGCTGAAAGAAGAAATAGGACTCTTCTAGAGATGGTAAGGTCAATGATGAGTTATGCAAACTTACCAATTTCGTTTTGGGGCTACGCATTGGAGACAACAGCTAACGTGCTTAATGTGGTGCCTTCTAAATCAGTTCCTAAGACGCCTTCTGAGCTCTTCCTTGGTCGCAAACCTAGTTTGTGCAAGTTTAGAGTATGGGGCTGTCCGGAACACGTACTGTTGAAGGAACCTGATAAGTTAGAAATCAGGTCAAAAGTAATGTTGTTCATAGGGTATCCCAGGCAAACGAAAGGTGGTTACTTTTACTGTCCTGACAGTCAAAGGGTCGTTGTTAGCACCAACGCTAGATTCTTGGAGGACGAGTATGTGAGTAATCACAGGTCAAGGAGTGATATCTTTCTTCAAGAAATTGAGAACGAGAATGCAATTCCAAGGGAAGGGGAACGTGTGGATGTGGGTGCACCTGTGAGAGGTACAGCACCACAGACACGTTCTTCAGTGCAAGGTGCAGGACCACAAGTCACTGCACCTACTACTGACACGGCCTTGATGCCTCGTCGGAGTGGGAGAGTTATTTTCCAGCCGAAAAGGTACATGTTCGTGGGTGAGTCTTCGGACTTAAGCCTGGAAGACGGACATGAGGACTTTGACCCACTGACTTACGAAGAGGCAGTGCGGGAAAAGGATGTTGCCAAATGGCGTGTTGCCATGGATTCTGAAATTGAATCCATAACTGCTATGGATGTATACCAGAAAACTGATTTGCCGGATGGCTTTAGGGCAATAGGGTGCAAATGGGTATACAAGAGAAAGAAAGGGGCAGATGGAAAGATCACGGCTTTCAAGGCCAGGCTGGTGGCAAAGGGTTATAGTCAGAAAGAGGGCATTGACTATGAAGAAACCTTTTCACCCGTAGCCATGCTCAAATCCATTCGGATACTCCTTGCCATAGCTGCGCATATGGACCTCGAGATCTGGCAGATGGATGTCAAAACTGCTTTTCTAAACGGTTACCTTGAAGAAGGTAGAGACATCTATATGCAGCAACCCGAGGGTTACATAAGCAAGGGCGAAGAACATCTTGTCTGGAAGCTTAGGAAGTCCTTGTATGGACTTAAGCAAGCTTCAAGGTCGTGGAACTTACGTTTCAACGATGTGATTAAATCCTATGGATTTGCACAGTTGGAAAATGAAAGTTGTGTTTACCGACTTTGTGTCAGTGGGAGCGTGGTCTTCCTTGCACTATACGTTGATGACATACTCCTATTTGGAAATAACGAGGGAGTGACGTCCGAAATCAAGGTTTGGTTATCCGAACAGTTCCAAATGAAGGATCTGGGTGAAGCTGGCTACATTCTTGGGATTAAGGTCTTACGAGATCGTAAAAGAAGAATGTTGAGCTTATCCCAGGCATCCTATGTGGATACTGTGATAGCCCGGTTCAGCATGCAACTCGCCAAGAAATGCTTGCTACCTTTCCGACATGGCGTTCGTCTTTCTAGTGGGCAGTGTCCTCAGACACAGCGGGAGAAAGACGAGATGAGTCTTGTACCATATGCCTCGGCGGTGGGTAGTCTCATGTATGCAATGCTGTGTACCAGGCCAGATATATGTTATGCCGTTGGCATGGTAGGAAGATATCAGTCTAACCCTGGACAGGCGCATTGGACTGCTGTAAAGCATATCCTCAAGCATTTGAAAAGAACTAGGAATTTCTGCCTAGTTTATCAAAGTGAGGATTTGTGCCCTGTGGGTTATACGGACTCGAATTTCCAAGGGGACCAGGATGAGAAGAAATCAACCTCAGGTTATGTGTTTACCCTGGGAGGTGGAGCTGTATCTTGGAGGAGCTCAAAGCAGAAATGCATTGCTGACTCTACCATGGAGGCGGAATATGTCGCCGCCTTCGACGCCTTGAAAGAGGGGGTGTGGCTCCGGAACTACCTTTTAGAGTTGGGCGTGATTCCGAGTTTGCCAAGGAGCATCAAAATTTATTGTGATAACTCTGGTGCGGTGGCAAACTCGAAGGAACCGCGGTCTCACAGGGCAAGCAAACACATAGAGAGAAAGTACCATATCATACGAGAAATCGTATCGAGGGGCGATGTGCTGATTAAGAAGATTGACACTGCTGACAATCTTGCTGATCCATTTACAAAGAGCTTGCCGCAGAAAGTTTACGAAAGACATATTCGTGAGCTGGGTCTGAGGTGGATGCCGACCAGTGATAGTGGTTAAAGAGACAGCAGACTAGATAGACGGACTGTATACTCTGTAATAGCTTAGTTATGCTTTGAGTATAAGTGGGAGATTGATTGGTTTTGTATACTGAAAGCATTTATTATAATGAGTATACAACAGTTTATTTCACCTATCTGTTAACAATCGTACATGTATGAACAATGGTATTCTCTTGTCAGACCAATAGAGACGATCATACGGCGTGTTGTAGATCACAGAAGACAGTATGATCACTTGACCTAGTGAGACATAAACCTGATCACAGCCGAGACAGCGTATGAGGATACGTATGTCCGGATGGCTGCGGCATTGTCGGAATAAGTAGTCTGTCTTGGTTACTTGACATGCTGGTACACAGAGGTGGCGTATTGATGGACCGCAGTTAGATATATTCGTCTGTCTGACATCAGCAAATAAAAGATCTCATTATATTGATTGAGTCCAAACCCTAACGAAGGTTCTGGGGTTTGCAAGGGTTGACTGTTGCTTTGACTTGCCATGGTGGAGAAGTAACGTGCTCGTATATCAGCATCTTGGGTAACAACAATTCGTGTAGTACCGCCTGAGATTGAACTTAGGTAACCATATCCGAGTAATAGGATGGGGACATTCCCTGAGGAGCTCAATAACATTCATCGTGCCAAAGTCCTGCAGGCTGATTAAGTTCAGGCACGAGTGATAAGGTTTGAGTGGTACTACTCAGGAATTATTAGATATTAATTAATTGTAGTTAGAGCTTGTCAGAGGCTCCGGTTAATTAATGGATGTCCGGTAACCTTAAATATGGGGATTCTCAATTAATGCAGCCCGTTCTCATAACGTGGTAATAAAGGGGTAGGTCAGTATTAATTCTGTGGTGAAAAAGAATTAATATTAATTAATTAATTGTGTCCTGGGTTGTGGACATGGGAATTAATTAATTTATTGGCCCACTTTATTATTTGCATTAGGTCCTAGGTCTGGCCCAACAAGTGTGCTGAATTGAGCCCAGGAGCCCATTAGGGTTTTATAACCCTAGGTCTATAAATAGACCTCTCACTCTCTGAAACCCTAAGCCACTTCATAACACAATTTGAAAAACCCTCGATCTAGAGAGTGAGAGAAGGGGCGCCGTTTTCAAGGGAGAAGGAGGAGAATTTTTGAATTCTGGTCCTGCTCAAGCCACAGATCTACGGAGTCCTCACCAGTAGTAGATCTGAACAGCACCGGGACACAGATCTGAAGACCTGATCTGGAGAACATAATTTCTTCTTTCTCAATCTCTTTGTTTCGAATTTATTTTAGAAATTAGATTTCTAATTTCTTCTTCCGCAAATAAATTCGTATTGCGTGGTTGAATTGGTTCTTGGAATTCAAACGCAAAAGATCGGTACAGACACTACGGAGTTACGATAAATCTCCCGATCCACAATTCTTCGTACTAAATTCATAGGAGCATGCTAGGGTTTTGAGAAATTAATTATGGGCAATATTCATAGATCGATCCGGTTCAGTTTGGTTTTGGTGATTCAGTTCACGCAAAAACCCTACATCATCAGCCCAAATCTCCTCTGATCGCCAGTATGGAAGCCCTAGATGGACATATAAAATAGCACGCTCTTCATGGTCCAGCTAATGGTTGCAGAAGTTGAAGATCCTCCATCTTTGAAACTCATCTTCTAGATCCGGGTAACCTTCAACATATCTGAAATATCGGTGCATGATCTCCCGGTCTACGGTCTTCTCCACTACTTCCGTTATGGCATAAGCATGTATGAAAGTTGCATCTTCATCTTGCGTATAACTGAGAAGGGGAGTACACCAACTTCTGATCCTCCTGGCACAAATGGAACGGTGAGGTAGCCCTTCAAGAGGAACCAGAAATTGTGCAAACTTGGATGAGGCCAACGAGTAGGAAAAGGGACGAGTCTCCCATGGGTGCCTCTTAGTCATTCTCTCCTGAAGCTCCTCCTTTGACATCGGAGGCTCCTCCACATCCTTCTCCTTTTTAGCTTCAGCAGCAGTTATAACTTCTTTCCCTTTTACTTGGGCTGCTGAGATGGTTTCCCCCTAGATAGTTGAGCTCGGTACCTCCTGCACAAATGAATCAAAATTTGGATATTAAGTTATGTAGTACCAGCTCGGAGGTCCCTACAACCCCTTGCACTGTAGGGACTACTGCCAGTTTTTTCTCCTTCACTACTTCTTCCAATTTTACTGGGGTCATCGTCCGTTCTCCTCCAACAACATCATCAGCACGACTAGTAGACCAGCATCCCCTTGCGTTGCTGCTTACTCTTCCTCCTTGTACTGATCCACCAGTTTTAAAATATCATCATATTCTTACTAAATAATGGTGGCCAGCAATTGATTGAAGGACTCCTCAGGTAAGATGTCGTCTTGAGATGCAAAGGATCCTCCAATAATCAACTTCTTGTGGATCTCCAAAAAGTAGGTAGCAACAGCTTGCGAGGCATGAGTTTTGCCCTTGAGTGCTCGTGTATGAAATTCTGCCATACCTGTCTTCATGGCATTAGCTTCAGCTTACATATTGGCAAGGGCTTCATTGCGAGCAGCTTCCTTTGCCTTCCTCTTAGCTTCAACTTCAGCTTACTTTCGTGCCTCTGCCTTAGCCTTCACCTTCTAAAATTTTTCATTGCATACATCAAGCTCAGCCTCCAGAGCAATTAGCTCTGCCTGCATTTGGATACGCTCTCGTGTTTGCTCCTCCTCCTCCATCATCTTCTTCTTCTTCTCTTTCCTTTGAGTTTCAGCCACGAGCTCCTCCGGCAAAAGTGGTATTTTCTTTTACATTTTCCAGAATTGCTCCTCTTTACTACATGGAGCTGGTGCTGGGACTGTGACCTTGATTGGTTTGCCTTGAAAGGCATCAGTGTGAGTTGAGCTCTGTCCCTCAGTCTGATGTTTCTTCACCAGCCTCCACTTCTTCTTCGGCCGGACTGGTGCCTCAGTTTTAGTCAGGGTTGCAATACGTAGTACTACTGTAGCACCAGTCTGGGTCCCTGGAGCTTTAATTTTCTCCAACTCGTGGACGCAGGCTTCCACTTCTGCCAACCTGACCAACTCGGCCCGATGCTCCTTGGTCAGTGGTTGAGCCACTACCGGTATGATCGCACAAGAGCTCCTTCAAGGATCCCATCCTCCGATACGGACTCCTACGGATCAAAATTTGTCCATCCGGTCATATAGCTAGGCCTTTTGATATTTATTGGTTTTTTCTTGGCCTTGGTTTAAGAAATGTAGTCTGTTTTGAGCAGCTTCTCGCCCATATCGATCTTTTTCTCAAGCATGAGCTGCTCCAGCAGGTGGCTTATTTTCAGTTCGAAGCTGGCAGTGTGTGTCAAGATATGCATCTTCTTGATATCCACGTTCTTCTTCACGTTCTAGAAAGAGGCGACTGTACTTTGATGCCATCATCCAGGGCCATCATCATTGAGTATTTTTTTAATACTGAGCTCAGGGTGTGAGCCAGTTTCACACTTCAACATTCGGAAAGTTATATCAAACACCATTTTATAAAAAACATCAAACTAGGAGTTCAAAGTGCCAGTTTCCAATCTTTCTCTATGATCCCCTCCTTCCTCCATATCCTCCAGTGGTCCTTCATCGCCTCCGTATCTCTCTCTAGATAAATGGCCACATTGGGCCCTTTATTCCTCAAGGAATAGATATTAGCCAGTAGATCAGGATCTACTTGTATTCGTTGTCCAAAAACGGATGTGACAAAATACGATTCATCCTGGCCACCACGGCACGAGCATAGAACTCGACAAACTTGACCAATCGTTCTTTCTCCAGCATCTTGATCAAGGTTGATCCATGATGCTTCTCAGCCAATGGAAGGTTTAAGATCTTTTCTTTTTGGACTTGCGCAGTCCTCAGTTGCACATATGACAATCTTTTCCTTTGCTCCTTGTTCTTGATTGTGGTAAATAGATGCCATATAGTGTGGATGTAACAACATCCTCGACGGTGTATAGGCCGGTAAATGAAGGTTCAAGTTCTGGGATTGTTTCAGGAATGGGTCCTGGGACTAGTATTGGGTTAGATGGTCCGACATCTTTGGATGATTGGGCTCTTTTGGAGGAACCTGCCATAGCTGTGTAGGGATTTCTGGCGAACCGAATCACAAAGTCCAACTGAACTGGACCGATTTATGGATATTATATACAACAATAATTCACAATAAAATCCTAGCATGCTCCTATGAATTTAATTCGAATTGTGGATTGCAGAATATACCTGAACTTCGTAGATTCTGAACGATCTTTCGGGTTTGAATTCCAAACTTGAATCAAGCATGCGATTTGATTAACACTGCGGATACAGAAATTAGAACCAGATCTAATTTCAAGAATTAATCAAAATAAAAGAAAAAGAGAATATGAGTTTGTTCTCCAGATCAGATCTTCAGATCTGTATCCCAATGTTGTTCTGATCTGCTACTGGTGAGGACTCCACAGATCTGTATCAGTAGGCCAGAGTCGAAAAATCCTTCTCCTCCCTCTACTGCATGCGCCGCCCCTCTCTCTCTCTCTGATCTAGGTTTTTGACTGATTTATCAAAAGGTGGCTAGGGTTTCAGAGAGAGAGAAGTCTATTTATAGACCCAGGGTTTTATCCGTAATGGGCTAGTGGGCTCAACTCAGCATATTTAATTGGGCCAGATCTGGGACCTAATGCAAATAATAAAGTGGACCTATAAATTAATTAATTCCCATGTCCACAACCAGAGACACAATTAATTTATTAGTATTAATTCTTTTTCACCACATAATTAATACTGACCTACCCCTTTAGTACCACGTTATGAGAACGGGCTGCATTAATTGAGAATCCCCATATTTAAGGTTACCGTACATTCATTAATTAATCGGAGCCTCTGACAAGCTCTAACTACAATTAATTAATATCTTATTATTCCTGAGTAGTACCACTCAAACTTTATCACTCGTGCCTGAACTTAATCAGCCTGCAGGACTTTGGCATGATGAATGTCATTGAGCTCCTCAGTGAATGTCCCCATCCTATTACTCGGATATGGTTACCTAAACCCAGTCTCATGCGGTACTACACGAACTCCTCTTACCCAAGATGCGGATATACGAGAACGTTACTCAGGCTCTCCTCCATGGCAAGTCAAAGCAACAGTCAACCCGTGCAAACCCCTGAACCTTCGTTAGGGTTTGGACTCAATCAATATCGAGATCTTGTATTCGCTGATGTCAAACAGTAGAATACATCTCACTGCGGTCCATCAATACGCCACCCTTGCGTACCAGCATGTCAAGTAACCAAGACAGACTACTTATTCTGATGATGCCGCAGCCATCCGGACAGACGTATCCTCATACGCTGTCTCGGCTGTGATCAGGTTTATGTCTCACTAGGTCAAGTGATCATACTGTCTTCTGCGATCTACTACACGCCGTATGATTGTCCCTATCGGTGAGACAAGAGGATAACATTGTTACATACATGTAAGCTTGTTTGACAGATAAGAGAAATAAATTGCTTTCTGTATACAAAACCCATCAATATCCCACGTATACTCAAAGCATAACTAAGCTATTATAGAGTATACAGTCCGTCTATGTAGCCTCTATCTCTTTAACCACTGTCAGTGGTCGGCATCTACCTTAGACACAGCTCACGAATATGTCTTTCGTAAACTTTCTGCGGCAAGCTCTTTGTAAATGGATCAGCAAGGTTGTCCTTAGTGTCAATCTTCTTGATCAGCACATCACATCTCGATACAATTTCTCGTATGATATGGTACTTTCTCTCGATGTGTTTGTTTGCCCTGTGAGACCGCAGTTCCTTTGAGTTAGCCAATGCACCAGAGTTATCACAATAAATTGTGATGCTCCTCGGCAAACTCGGAATTACGCCCAACTCTAAAATGTAGTTCCGGAGTCATAGCCCCTCTTTCGAGGCGTCGGAGGTGGCGACATATTCCTTTTCCATGGTGGATTCAACAATGCATTTCTGCTTTGAGCTCCTCCAAGATACAGCTCCACCTCCCAGGGTAAACACATATCCTGAGATCGATTTCTTCTCATCCTGATTCCCTTGGAAATCCGAGTCTGTATAACCCACAGGGCACAAATCCTCACTTTGATAAACTAGGCAGTAATTCCTAGTACTCTTCAAATACTTGAGGATGTGCTTTTTTGCAGTCCAATGCGCCTGTCCAGGGTTAGACTGATATCTTGCTACCATGCCAACGGCATAACATATATCTGGCCTGGTACACAACATCGCATACATTAGGCTACCCACCGCCGAAGCGTATGGTACAAGACTCATCTCATCTTTCTCCCGCTATGTCTGAGGACACTGCCCACTAGAAAGATGAACGCCATGTCTGAAAGGTAGCAAGCCTTTCTTGGCGAGTGGCATGCTGAACCGGGCTATCACAGTATCCACATAGGATGTCTGGGATAAGCTCAACATTCTTCTCTTACGATCTCGTAAGACCTTAGTTCCAAGAATGTAGCCAGCTTCTCCCAAATCATTCATTTGGAACTGTTTGGATAACCAACCCTTGATTTCCAACATTACTCCCTCGTTGTTTCCAAATAGGAGTATGTCATCAACGTATAGTGCAAGGAAAACCACGCTCCCACTGACACAAAATCGGTAAACACAACTTTCGTTTTCCAACTATGCATACAATGACTTCCTAAGCTTCCAGACAAGATTTTCTTCGCCCTTGCGTATGTGACCCTCGGGTTGCTGCATATAGATGTCCCTATCTTCATCTAGGTAATTGTTTAGAAAAGCGGTTTTGATATCCATCTGCCAGATCTCGAGGTCCATATGCATAGCTATGGAAAGGAGTATCCGGATAGATTTGAGCATGGCTACGGGTGAAAAGGTTACGTTATAGTCAATGCCCTCTTTCTGACTATAACCCTTTGCCAGCCTGGCTTTAAAAGCCGTGATCTTTCCATCCGCCCCTTTCTTTCTCTTGTATACCCATTTGCACCCTATGGCCCTAAAGTCATCCGACAAATCATTTTTCTGGTATACATCCATAGCAGTTATGGATTCAATTTCGGAATCCATGGCGACACGCCATTTTTCAACATTCTTGTGCTGCACTGCCTCTTCGTAAGTCAGTGGGTCAGAGTCCTCATGTCCGTCTTCCGGGCTCAAGTCCGAAGACTCACCCACAAACATGTACCTTTCCGGCTGGAAAATAACTCTCCCACTACGACAAGGCATCGATGTCATGTCAGTAGTAGGTGCAGTAACTTGTGGTTCTGCACCTTGCACTGAAGAACGTGTCTGTGGTGCTGTACCTCTCACAGGTGCACCCACATCTACACGTTCCCCTTCCCTTGGAATCGCATTCTCGTTTTCAATTTCTTGAAGAACGATATCACTCATTGACTTGTGATTACTCACATACTCTGTAATATCCCGTATTTTAAATAAGCAAATTAAAGCTTAATTTATTTAATAAAGGATTCTTAAATTTTACGAATATTTTATTTATTCATTTTTGAGAAACAATTAAACGCCCGTTGAGATTTAGGAATCCAAATTTTGATATCCTTATATCATTAGAATCGTTTCGAGAAAGCGAGAGCGACCGTAAAGTCACAATTTTATAAATATTGGACGAGTGCA